>LKNJ01001159.1:203829-216775 GCA_002120245.1 Maccullochella peelii
TGTGTGTGTGTGTGTGTGTGTGTGTGTGTGTGTGTGTGTGTGTGTGTGTTGAGCAGTTCTGACTGCAGGGTGAGAACAGACCCATCACTCAGTGTGGCTAACCCAAGGGCAGTGCTCACATCTGGGTTTATTACCCCAGCTACTTTCCATGTGACTCCTGGGCACAACACACAGACAGAGAGACAGAGACAAAGAGAGAGCGAGAGAGCGAGAACCACAGTTGATGGCTATACGGAGGAAGGTGTTTTATGTAGAGTGCGTCTCTACGGGGACTGTATTATACAAGCCTGAAAGCAAACAAGCAGCTTTAATCCCCAGAAAGCTGCAGCGGAGGGAGAACAAGGTGCTGCAGGGAGATTTGTCCTCCTGAAAGCTGCATGATTGACACGGTTATTGTTGTGCTCTTCTGGGTCTTTAATTTCTCTAAACATCGGCTGCATTCATGTGCACGCAAACGCACCCGAGGACATGTGCACACATTTCCACTAAAGCAAATACAATTCCTTATTAGTATTTACATTTTAAGCATCTACTTGACAATGACAAGTTTTGTTGGATTTAGTTTACCAATTTTTGTACTTCGGCAGTCCAGCATGAAAGAACGTAATCCTGCAATCTGCTGGCCGTAATACAGAGGCTCAAATGTTTAAGATAACCACGCTGTCACCATGTTCCCAATTATAAATTATAATAACTGCACAAATCCTTGCAATCCGATGACACATGTAAGCATGTCATGTCATAGCTGGGCTCTGATACATTTGTAAGCCTGAATCATTTTAAAAAGGAATCAGGCTACAGAAGATGGATAGGAATGACTAGCTATACATAGTCATTACAGGGTGGCTGATGGGTTGCAAAATGGAGACTGATTAGGCTATCTGACACAGCAGATGCAAGCTGGAAGCAAGGGATGAGGGCACAGAGGGATGGAGGGCATGAAGAGAAAGAGATAAAATCTGATAGCTTTTGTGTTTTGACAAACACACATGGACCTCAGCTGGTCAATACGATCCCTGGCATCTAACTCATCAGTTCTGGCCTCTAATTGGGTCCCACAGTGGGAAAATGGCAATTTTGTTTGTTTTTTTTTTTTTTTTTTTTTTAAAACTGGTCACTCCCTGTCACCGTTTGTATCTATGGAGTTAGCACATTGAGTCCCAAAAGGCAGCCATGGTCTGACCTGCAAGAAGGACTGCAGGCTTACAAATGTATCACTTCTTCAACAAGAAAAGAGGCACCGTTTTAAAAGGTGTGACAGACAAGAAAAGTGTGTGAGGATTCACCAACAGCTTCACACTATAGCTTGGTGACAATAAGCCAACAAAGGACCTAACAAGTGGTACTATGTTCAGTTTATGTTATAAACTGGAACTCCCACAAGAACAGGGGAAAAACGGGCATTAAAAACAGTTTGTCTTTTCCTGTCTGTTGCACTCTTGATTTGGCTGGAACAGTATGTACGTTTGTGTGTGTGATCTGGATGTTTGGCAGCCAGTTTAATTCTGCAGTGCCTCAGATCAGAGCCTGTACTTCACATTATTATCAGCATCATTAAGTCACCATTTGGCTTAATCCCCACATCAAGGACAATGCGACACCTCAAGGACATTTTATGGGGCCCCAACACATTATTAAAGCCACATTAACACCCCATTACATTCATTTGCTCAATCAAACACTGCACAATCCCTCCAGGATCTCTTTGTGTAACTTAACTGGCACTCAAAAAGACGTGCAGCCTACTGTTGACAAGACAGCTTGTTTGAAAAGTGCTGATGAATGTGACACTCAAGACAGAAACATGAAACGGAGGCAGCAGCAGACAGGTGGGGTGGGTTGTACTAGTGAATGGCGGGCAGGGGTGATCAAAGTGCTGGTGCTCGGGCCTGTGTGCTCTGTTGGCAGCAAGGTTTTGATTTGACCAGAGACTGTGTGAAGGCTGCTAATGAGCCGGGAACACATCGTTCTCTGTCTCGCCTTCCTCCTTCTTCTGTGCGTCTCTCTCTTCATTATGTGTCTCTCGCTTCTTCCTCCGTTTCTCTGCATCCTCCCCCACTTCTCGAGGTGACTCGAGGACAAGGACTTTCTAAAGGGCAGAAACAGTATTTGAAAGCTAAACTAGTACAGTGGAGCTGTTCAGATGACACGCAGACACACAAAGGATAGCTACATCTCCCATCTGAGATTGGTCACTTGGGTTTTGGTAATTAAATAGTAAGTTGACCCCAGATGGAAATTAAAATACATGACAGGTTGGGAAAAAAGGCCCAAGACTAATGTTCACAGCAGGAAGGGTGAAAAAGGCCTGTTATTTAAGAATGATATGTCTATGCGCTAGTAGGACTCTTCATTCAGAGTTCAGCCCTAATGCCACACTACAGGGGCACTTGAGTGGTTAAAAAAAATAAAATAAAATAAAAAATATGCCCCACTGGTTGTCCCAAGTGCCCCCATTTGCCCAAGTGTCCACATGATTAGACAAATATCACTGTGGTAGGCTCAATTGTCCTCAGGTCAGCCCAAGTGCCCTACTACCACCCGAGTCCCTGCTGCAACTGCCGACAGTTTACTCTAGTGCCCCTATGATTGGCCAAAGAACCCCTCTAGGTGGCCCAACTGCCCCTCTTGGTGGTTTTAGTAACCCCCTTTCTCGGCCGAAGTGCCCCTGTAGTTTACTGAAGTACCCCTGAGGTCGACCCACTTGCACCTCTGGTCGGTTCAAGTGTCCCTCTAGCACTTGGGTCCTTGCTGATGACCCAACTGCCTAACTGCCCCTCTGGTTGGTCCAAAAGTGCCTGTGGTTACCTTGTTACTGCAGCCTTCAGGCAAAAACAAATCCTAATCCTGCCTATTTTGTCTGGTATACCTCTGCCCCCATAAAGTGTGTTCACGCCTCTGCAGAGAAAGATAAACATAACACATTTATAGTTTTCCATCCATCCGTCTTGAGAGAACGTCTCCACTAAAAAGGCTCAATCATCCTGTTCTGTGACGGCACATCACCAATCCCTCAGCGTTATACAACTCAATTAACTCTAAACTCCAGTAGCATCCCTCAGGTCTGACTTTGTTCACAGACTTGTCATCAACTGATGATTCAAAATGCTACAATCAATCTTTTTAAGGTTGGACACAAGCAGAAACCGTCCCCGGTAGGATAATGTGCGTGGGAGTGGGAGAACTATTACATTGTGAGATGGTGAGATGACAAGGCGGGGGTAAAGAGGAAAAAAACATGCTTTGAAAGAGTGCTCTCGCTGCAGTTTCCCTTTACACAGAGTAAATGCTGGCTGAATTCAGATTGGGGTTGAAACTCGGGGGAAATTCATTCATTCCTGTGCTGGCTCAGAAAAACAGGGGTCACGGCAAGGTCACCGTTTTTTTTAACTCAAACTGAGCAGCATGAGATTTTAAACGAGACACAGTTGGAGTGAAAACAATAGGGAAATTCTTCCACAATATGCAATAAGAGATGCTCGGTGACTCAGCAAAACAACAGTCTCGTCGCTGAGGACGCTGCTTCCCTGTCCTTGTTTATGAGTCTTTATTAATGCTTTCATCTTCTGTTTTCTTTACCTCTGCTTCCAGGAGCGAGTGCTCATATATGTGCTGCTGTACTCCAGCTGTGCAGCACGAGCGGTGAGTTAAACCACTTCGCTCCCAGACGAAGTACAATTATTTTAGAGACAAATGAGGAGAGAATTATACAGTAAAATCCACTGATGAATATTGAACCACAGGAAGGAAATTTTGTAACTTTGACCCAACAGAGTTACATTACAGATTGCCAGATCTGCTTGTATCTGAGCCTTGTTCCCATTTGTGAAAGCCTGCTGTCCTTTGACAGTATGTCTGATGAAGTGGAGGAATATGCCTTGAAGGATAACACACTCTTCTAAATCGTGTTCCTATGAATTAATTAACCAAAGGGTAATTGTTTCCTGGACCTCAAATTTGGCCATGAGAATTAACCTTAAATTGTTTTAATGAGATGGATTTTATGCTAAAGCATGATCTGCCCTCTGCAATGGGAATATATGAGAGAATGATGAGAATTAGATGAGAGAGATGGAATCTAAGTAGAGCCAAAAATGGAGTATAAAATACGTATGTGGATACACTATGTTAATTAGCTCATGGTCACGCCTGGCAGGAAATATCTAGTAATTATAATGAAAATTGGTTAGGAAGAAGTTTCTGTATCATAATTTTCGGCTTTTATTAAATAAAATATCAGGTTTTATTTTGATTATTTACAAAGTTAAAGTTCTGATCAGTAACACTAAAATCCAAGTTAAAAGCAAAACTTTAGTAAAACTTTTTTTTTTCATTACTTTGGGGGAATTTGGTTTATAACCATTAGTCCATTTGCTCTTCCCCTGTATTTTCCTCCTCACTTTCTATTTCCAGAAGCAAAATTCAGTTGAAAATCAGTTTAAATGGATACCTTTTAAAAAAGAAATCCCAATATTTTTGAATTAAAAAGTCAATATAAATGACTGAAACTCCGTAAAAGCCAAAAATGAGCCTCAGGAATGATGTACAGTATAATACATGTCTAAAAAGGAAGTGAACACTTTAATTTATAACCATTTTATTTATAATTTTAAATTTGCATTTTTGTTACATTCTGATATGATGACATATTTTATGTTATCCATTTTATGCTGTTAGTCTGTAACTCACCGTTATGCTGCCTATCTGGGCCAGGAAACTCAGTTACGCTTTCCAGGATTGGTAAAGGTTTAATCAAATTTTTAAAATCATCTCTTTCTTTTCTTCTAGAATATAAGCTTCCATTTCTGATATAAAACTCTCCACTGTTACATACTGAAAAGTCTGATTGTGACACTGTGCAGACTTTTCTCCTTCTAAGAGGTAGGGATGAAAAGCAACAGCTGGAAGGCCTGAGGACAGAGGGTTTGACAGTGAAGATAAATGTATAAACTGTATAAAATGTAGGTTCAGATCTAGAATCTGCCGATATGAAATCAGTTTCATCCATAAAGAAAAGCCAAAATGGATGTTTTTCTTTGTGCCTGAGCACAGACCTGAGTGAGAACCACCTCTGCCCAAATTTGCATCTGAATGGCAGAGCCCTTATATGGTCAGAAAGGGGAACCGGAACTGCAGGAGCTTCCTATTTTTTATGTCCATATTTAGTATACGGAAGAAAGACGATGGTGATTTCAACGTACTGACATCACCGACGAGCCATTTTTGGGCTGCGGATCAAGCATTGTACTCAGTCTCTCCTCCTCCTTCGAAGCGGCTCCGATCGAGGCGTTTCGTTTAATCTATTTTTAGAAATGTGTGCAGAGTCGGCGTGTTCTCCCAGGGCTGCCTGAGCTCCCACATCAATGCGGGGGCGTTTGCAGACACAGAGAGAGCAGTAATGACAGAGGAGAGATGAGTGGGATGACACTCCACACTGCAGTCGAGGAGTATCTCGTCTCTCCACACAGGGAGTCATGCAGCAGAGCAGTTGTTCAAACTCTGACAGCATCATGTAAATTAAGAATAGCTGAATGAAACAGAGTGAGGCATCATTTCCTCTTCCTGTGCTGAGCCGTCAGTACAGCTGATACCACACAGCCGTAAGTGATAAACAACGCCACACTCCATAAACAAGAGTCCCCATGAGTCCGTTTTTATTTTGGGCTACAAAAGTGGATAATAATCGTGTTGTTTTTTTTTTTGTCCTAATTACTCAGTTTGAGCACCGCCTGCTCTGGCATGTGAGGCTGTGCATTTGTACAGTATGTGTAGCTATATGAGTATGTGTGTGAAAGCAGCTGGAATCTACCATTAAACTGCTCCCCCGCCTCTGCTGCTGTTTCTAAAGTGACAGTGAATTATCAGAGTGTTCCAGGGAAAATTACAAGCTACAATCTCACACACACACACACACTGTCGCTTCACTCTGGAAAAGCGTCTAAACATCTGCATGTAATAACTTCTTTTGCAGTTTTCCTCATTCAGATAACTGTGCTACTGATAACAGGAGTTAGAGCATCAGGGTTGGGTTTCAGGAACCAGGTATAAATTGGAATTGAACTGTCAAACAACTGCGAATTTGTTGCCAAACTTTCCAGGNTCTCACACACACACACACACACACACACACACACTGTCGCTTCACTCTGGAAAAGCGTCTAAACATCTGCATGTAATAACTTCTTTTGCAGTTTTCCTCATTCAGATAACTGTGCTACTGATAACAGGAGTTAGAGCATCAGGGTTGGGTTTCAGGAACCAGGTATGAATTGGAATTGAACTGTCAAACAACTGCGAATTTGTTGCCAAACTTTCCAGGGATAAAGTTTGGAACTATTGAGCTAACTGTCCATCAACTATCCACGCTTCAACCGTTATGCACTGCCTAGTCTTTACAATACAGGAGCAGGAGCTCACAAGTGTGGCATTTTGAATGTATCCAGTTGTGGTCCTCATGCCCCAGAATCACCTAAAGTTAGGACATCCAAACCCTAAACCATGTGGATCCTCAGACCCATTATTAAACTGGCTACAGCAGGTTGATGTCCCCGATTGTACATGTCACTCAGCTGTGGAGCTCAGTAAGGCTTCTGTTCCTATGTTCAATTATGGTGCAGGAAAACCTGCACGCAGTTACAACCTCCTCACTCAGTCACATGGAAGAGTATCGATCCACTTCAGTCCAAATTACTACAAAGTCCAAAATTCATACTGAACAAAATTAAAAACTAAATCCACCTTAATGCCAGCTGTTGTATAAACAAAAAGGTCTTATGGTGTATGTATTAAACTTACATGCTAAAACAATACAATAGAAAACTTTCCTTCAAGGAGAACAGAAGTGATGTTATCCATTAAGTCTGGATGTTATATTATCAGTGATGCTGAAATAAGTTAATTTATCAACAGTCCAGTGCTTCTTCACTTTCTCCATCAAGCTCAATTTCTCAAACCCAACTCTGTCTTCTTATTTCACCCTGTCACGTGTAGTTCCACATCCTCTGTTCATGCGCTAATGCCATTAGCTGCTGTTCATCTTAATGCTCTGATTAATTACATTGTTTCAGCGAGTACAGTCGGAGTGAATCCTGGCAGAAAGGCTCCGTCACCTCACAGAGTTCAAGCTGTTTAAAGTCCAGCCCTGTTAATTCAGCTCCGTCATGCCCAGACATTTCCCCCTCCTCAACAAAACCCAATTAAATGCACAATTACAAGTTGACCACAATTTACAAATCTGCCTTCAGTCCTCATCAATTATGAAGTGCGAGGTAAAACCCTGGGTGAATGATTATCCCTGACAAACACACACTCCATTATCTGTGGCTCTGTGGTCTTAGTGCCGGTCACAGTTAGAGACACGTATTTTTACTTTACTGTATGCAACAGCAGCACTCAATGTTTCCTGTGACCTCTTCTAGAGCAAAAGACAGAGAAATCCTGACTTTTAGCAAACCACCACCTCTCATTATACAGCAACAGGCTGCCGGAGGCAGATTACTTTTTAACAGATCAATGAATCTGCCTAATGAGGAAAATTATCTCTTATCAGCCCTCCCTACCTACTAATGTATGTTTAACCATCTAGTGTTTTCCTAGATATATTTTATGAGATGATGTTTCTCTATTATTTTTCCTGCCTTTTAAACGTATGATAAGAAACAGCTATAAAACTATGCTGACAAGATTCATGTGCATTCGTAGAGGAAAATGGCTTCCCTGCAAAAAACACAAAAATGGCTTCAGAAGTCAGCGCATGTTAGTTTTGGATGTGTCAGAGCACCCCACTATCACATGACCCTACCCATAAACATTTTTAGTATTTAGGAATCCTCCTAAAAACTTAATTTTCACTCTCTTTGCATTTTGCCAGGTAATTTCCATTTTCAGATTATTTACTGAAGCCCTGAAGCTCAACACAAGTAATGGAATAAGCTAAAGAATCCACAAAGCAATAAGTGTCATCAGAGCAATTCCCTTTGAGTCTGCACAGACCACAGCTGCTCTGAGCCCTGCAGATACGTGGAGACAGCATCAATCCATTCTGCTCAGCCTAGTCTGTCATTTCACTGGAGGCAGAGGCAGCTTCTCCTGAGTTAAAGGGCTGCTGAGTCATGGTTAGGCTGCCAGAAAAAGAAAATCGAAAAAAGGAACACAAAAACAGGTCACCCAACACGCATGCAGACAAAAGACTACAAAAGCACCGTCATGTCATGCAAGACAGAAAACATGAAAAGGCACAACAGCAAAGCAACCAAAGCTGATGGAAATGGGGATGTACAGATGGATGATGATGGGACATCCTGTTAAGGAGTTTGCAGACCAAGCCAACATTTTTCGTATGCATTTTTAAAAAATCCGTCATGTACATAATGCACTTTACTATACAGGTGAAATTAATTCATGAATACAGAGTTCATGTCTTTTGAGCATTTTGGATGACAAATAATGCAATAAATTTAACAATTCCAAAACAGTTTGATAGATGTTTTGGAGATCATCTGCAGAACAAAAAGAGGTATTTACTTAGTCCAACATTTTCAGATGAAAATAATGGTCTTGGTTTGCAAAGGCCTTCACTAACATTGTGAGGTGGTTTGTAACAATTGAACATTTAAGATGAATCATAGGCTTGTACGTTCATTAAAGCTGCGGGATTATGGCAGGAAGTAGATCAGCTGTGATCTTAAAGTGGTTATATAAAGCGGCTGAATGGAGCGACAGTAATGAGCATTTCACTATTCAAAATTAGCGTGGGCACACAAGGTCAACTGAGTATTTACTCAAAGAGAACACGGACAGGAAAAATGATATGATGAAGCACCGGAAGAAGTGCGAGGAAGCACCCAAAAAGGTCTCCCCATGAATAATGAATGCTGCTTTTATATCCTCCTTACTCCCCTCAGATATCCCCGTTTTACCCTCCTCTCACCATCTCTTCTCCCTTCCTTCCTCTCTTACCCTGTTTCAGTCCACGTCTGCCATCTTAAGTCACATCAGGGTAAAGGAACGAAAAGGATGCAGTGATCCAGGGCTAACACTCGTCACACTCCCCGACATGTGACTGGCTCTTCAACTACAACACAACAGAGCGCGACAATGATATAGCCTACAGGCCTGTCTTACTTAATACAGATGTTCCTACCTGTGTATCTGCAAGAAATGGGCCTTCAATTCTCACCTGTGCAAATTATCACTAAAAGGTACGTCTCTAATGAGTAGAACCAGAGCTGATCCAACACACTGAGGGCTGAGCAAGCTGGGAAAATTGTACCTCACATTCTGCTGGAAGCAGCAGTCAAACAGGAAGATTTTTTGTTAGCATTGTTAATATATTGAGGGGTAATTATGAATAGAGAGCAAATCCACCTCGCCATGTGTGCTGTTGTGAATATCAAATGCCAGACAAATTTGTGAATTTATTATTTGCTCACAGCGGTGCAATATAAAAATAACTGGAGAGCCTTTATCTTTCCTGAATGTGAGGGAAACAAGAGATTAACCAAATGGGCATGCTGTGAAAAACATGCAGAATTAATTCTTCCCAAATTATAATGTGTAAGCTCCAAGCTGCAGTAAGAGGTAGACAAATTCTCTGGTTTTAGGATTTACAGTCTTTAAGCACTGAATTACTGGAAAAATGGCCGTGTGTGTGTGTGTGTGTGTGTGTGTGTGTGTGTGTGTGTGTGTGTGTGTGTGTGTGTGTGTGTGTGTGTGNAGCACGAGCCATTCCATTCACCATCTGCTTGTGCAACCCCCCTCCACCACACCAGGGGCGCTACAGCCACTACGAGGACTCACCAAGATCCTTAGAGCCTTGACTTTCGCTGGCCATCTCGCCCATCCGCACCAGAGCGTCGAAGTAGCCCTTTGCAGCATATGTGACACCTGGAAACATGGAAGCATTGGGCATCAGATCAAGGGTGCGGAGTTGAAATGATCTTCAGCTCTGCAACCCTCCCCTACAGCCCCCCCCCCCAGAGAGGTAAGGTTGGGCATGGGAAATAAAGAGCGACAGGCGGAAATGGAGACCAGGCAGGAAAAGAAAAAGCTCTATGGAGGCAACTACAGGAAACAGAGAGAAAGCTATAGAGACGAATCTCAAGCACAACAAGTTAAAATAGGAAAGGATTAGTTTACCCAAATTACAGAAAAAATATTTTCTTACTTGCCAAAAATGGTATCTAGCCATACAAACAGCTTTATGCTCTATTCTATCTCTGAAACTTCTCTATCACAAGGATTTGCGTTTTGGTAGCAAGTTCCATTTTGGATTTGATTCCAGGTTGGTGAAATACGTGGAATTCCGAAGCTCAGGTCAAGAAATCTTTTGTCTCTACTCCCTCTTTTTATTACAAAGTGCAACGTACAAAACATTCAGCTGCCACAGACCATCGATGACGCCTGTTGAAATGACGTCGCTAGTTAACCTTAAATCTGTGAGTAACTTGCCTAAAGGCCATTGTCTAGTTAATATACTCTCTGTAAGCTGGAGTCTGGCGCTTCTTTCTCTAACAAACCATCTTTAACCGAGTGCACTCTGCAAGCAGGCGTTCAAACCGAAAAAAAAAAAAAAAAAAAAAAAACAGTCCTGCGTTAAAACAACGCAAGAGGCTGCGCTGGAGGAGGAGCACAAGTGAGACAACGAAATACAATTCAGGAAGTCCAGTTTGAAGGCTTATCAAACGCCAAAACACTGCACAGCTGGGACAGGATTTTACCACTGTGTCAAGTTATCACGGCGGCAATCAGACAACGCAGTGCCAACTACACCACAGTGACCGTTTTTGCAGTTCAACAGGACCAACAGAGTCATTTTTAGTCTTTAGGGTCTATAGTAAATCTTTCATGTAAATCATAAATATTTTAAGCTGATCATCTTAATAGTTCTGAAAACAAAAACCTAGATACTGTAGGTGTGATCAGTACTGGGATTGATGAGATTCGATAAAATGCAATCGAAGCCCAACCCAAACGCCCTGGAGTTTAAATTTGTGCTCCTTGAACCATTCAAAAATGAAAAACTATGTACATGGCTAGATACCACTAGGGGTATGCAGAAAAATGTGTTTTTGTAATCTGGATGAACTGAATTTTTACAGTCCTTAACAACTCCCTACTTGAAAGTAGGGCTGACAAAAAAAAAAAAAAAAGAAGACATTTCCACATCAATAATGTCAAAGCACTCTGCAATTCAAATACTGCATGTCAGCCATTACTCTCTGCGGTGCATTGTCACACAAGCCAGGGACACTGGCTGAGACATAGCAGTGACTCAGGCTTTAAAAACGAGGACAAGATGGCCTCAAGCAGCAGCGATGGTGAATTAAAGCAGGTCAGGGGTTAGCCACACAGGGACTGACAGCCATGATGACAGAGGACACATGTCCAGTCGGGAGATACATATGGATGAGGGCTGAGTTTATTACAGCACCGTCATGTTGATGGGTGTTTGTGCTTTGAACTGCCAGAGGCAGAATCCCCAAGAGAGGGGGAAAAATGACAAAGTATTTATATCTCCACACGGAAAACAATGTGAATTTATTCTGAGTTCAAGTTCTAGTTCTGGTTGTTTTCGTGACGTGGGTCCACAGAGACACTGGGCAAAGCTCACCGCTATGCAAGTTATTGTTCTGAAAATGAAGACGGCGTCTGGCTGCTCAGTGTGTTAACAGCTTTAATTTAATTTCTTCAATAAGACAATTCTGAGACGACATCTGAAATAACTTGTGGCTGGTTTAACTTTTTTTTGTTTTTTTTTGTTTTTTAAATCAAAAGCATGAACTGAGATACAAGCCAGTAAATCTCTACACAGCGGTGCAACCCTCTCCGGTAAGCTTTGACAGAGAGAAAAGGCAAGACTCTTTTCTGGCTTTTCCTAAGCCTGGTTTGAGTTAAGCCTAGGTGGGATATAAGAGTGTGATAGAGCGAGGGGATGGAGGTGAGGCTAAGACGGCTGGGTGAGCACAGCTAATTTAATTGATGTCTGGAGAAAGCCCAGCTGGGAGAAGAGCGGGGCCAGGTGAGGCAGGACTAGCTTGAGGGGATGCTTTGCTTGTCTGTCAGCTGAAAAGTGACAGAGAGGGAGGAAGGTAGGAGAAGAAAGGAAGAAGGAGCCTGTAGAGAGGATTAGAACAGTGATATAAAGCCGATACAGAGCGGACAGTGTCAGTGTGAATGAAACAAATGAGAAAAATCTAAATCAGCTTAGATTGGTACTCCATCTTCCTTCCCACTAAAAATCAGGTCTTCCACTATGTCAATCAAACCCCCCCCCCCGTTACATTACATGTAACTGTTGTTTCAGTGACTATATTTGCTGTGTAGTTAGCACCTGCATAACTCAGTGCTTAGACAATCACTCAATAAATTTAGACAGCAATATTGATAATCGATTCATCATTTATCAAGCAAAAATGTCCCGGTTCCATGCTGCTTCTCACCATTGCTAACTGAATATCTTTGTGTTGCTGTTTAGGACTTTACATGTAACAAAACAAGCAATTTAAAAAAGACATCACTTTGGGCTCTGGGAAATTGTGTAAATATAATCATTAGTTTTACACCTATTAATAAAAAAATCATTTAAATTCAGTTGAAACAGTTATATGTAATCTAGATTTCTCTCTGTGCCAAATGTCACCCAGTTGTAACCTAGACCAGATGTCTTCTGACCTTCAAACTACCAAATCAGTGCTTACTGGGCTCTTTCCTTTCACACATGTAGCCTCTCCCAGATAAGATGTTCTCTGCCCCACAAACCCACAGTATTTTCCAGCCTCACAGCTCCAGCTACAGAGCCGCAGTAACCGGCAATAAAGCATCACATCCAAAACCACATCCAGTCCAATCAAGCCCAAATGCTTTTAGACTCAAACAAACAAACCAAATCAAGTCAGCTTCCTCCCTCCATCATGCAGGTTTTCACAGTCCTCAGAGATGCAAACCT
>LKNJ01001160.1:0-52502 GCA_002120245.1 Maccullochella peelii
GTATATGCCCTGTATGCTATGTTGGATTTATTCAAGAAAGAAAAAAAAAGATGACCACCGAACCAAGTTGGCTAGGGGCCCATCAAACATTTGTGCCCATGGTTCTGTAACTTGATGATTCGGGCCTGCTTGATGTCATCATTGTCTAAATATCTAAATATTTAATCTAATCAGTGATTGATATTCTCTACCTGCAGAGTTGAAGTGTCTCCCTATATGATTCATCCTTGTGCAACATTATCATATAAGCGCTTATCTTGACATCCTGGGTGTTTGGAGGTTTGGTCTTCCCTGTTCTTTTGAACAGGCTTTGTAAGGCTGGTAGTGTATGTTTCTTGATAAAAGCTCATGATTTTGAGGCCTGTAAGTGAGTTTAGGGTCAACCTGTCATATGCTATATAAGATGCACATGGATCTTTGTACATGTTTTAGTGAAACAAATCCAAACTGACTTGCGAACTGAGATAAAAACAACATTTGGCCTAGTTAATTATTTAGTTTTCTCTGTTTCCTCCTCCCTGAATTTTGTTGCTCCCTAAATGAAGACAATCTTTTATCATTGACTTTTTTTATTTGTCATTAGTTTATGGAGTGAAAAGGTATATTTCTCTGTGGACAGTGAAAAAATCAGAATAACTAATTTATTGAACCCTGCTATGTGAATGTTAAGTGCAAGTCTTTGCTATGAAAAGACCTTACTGTGATTTGTCTTTTGGAGGTAATACTGAAAGTACGTGTGTCTAATCCTCATTTTACAGGAAAACTGTAGTGCTTCTACTACAGCAAGTACTTTAGCAAAAAGTTTTAATTTGGTGATTTTTACTACGAACAGTTTGGGTAATGATTTTACCATTTGGCTTGGTTTTCTCTGCCAAATACACAATCTCAGTATTTACTTGAGTACATTGTTATCATAACAGATAGAACCAATGGCCTGAGCAACAAAAATCAAACCCAAATTGTAATAAACCATAGTATTCCTTTAATAAGTTTACATTTATTATACAGAAAGAACATTCTATGTACTTGTATGTATACAAACAGTGTATTGTCCTCTTAGTGTCCTCTTCTATTCTGTTCTTCCATAAATATAACTCTGTGTGGAACTGCGAACAAAATGTGGAAGAGAAGTGATAGTGAGGAGGTGAATGGCAGGACTCTCACAGATGTCACAGTTTGAGGTTATTAGCTCTCCACAGGACAGAATATATTACACTCATAATTTACACCGTGACTACCTCCATCCAGAGTCATTTTCAGCTACTTTCCATTTAAGTCTGAGCATTTAGAGTGTATTTTAGAAGGGAATTGACTATTTACTGAGTCAGGCAGTCAATTAAAGGGCAGACTTTAGCATGTTTGCTACAGATTATATACGATTATGTTATTGTTGATCATTTTCCAAATCAAAGCATGGTGTGTTTTACATATCCCAGAGAACATTTGGTTTCCATTATTTTATGTCTGGTATGAAAATCAGCTATTAGACTTTAATGTTGCACACTTGGTAATCCATCACAATCCCCATCATGTCAGCATGTTTTTCAGTCATGCTATCACTGTGTGTTATGGTAGCTGTAAGTGCAGATTGACTTGAAAAGCCCACATTGCACTACCTCCCAATACAATAATGTAACACTGACAAAATATTCACTTGAAACTTTAGCATTTTTCAAGTCTCACCCAGGAGGGTGGGGGAAAAATACATGTGTGCATCATTAACCAGATTTCCATAAGTAGTCTACTTTATAGAGAGAAGAAAATACTGAAATGCATTGCTCTAGGTTCCTGACAACTTCATCCTTTCAGCATGTTCTTTCAGATTTCACATAATCCATCCACTGAAAATTTCTAAATTCATTTATTCTACAGAAATAATTGATTTCCACAATTTCCCAAAATATGTCCTTTATTGAGTGTTTAGAAAAGAGAGTGGGTCATGAGTTTTAGAAAAAAGTAGCTTTGGAAATAAGAGGTTTATTTCTGAATGAGTTATTTGTGTATCTGCAAAGCCTGAACACTCTTTTGCTCCTCGCTGACTTCAAACAGTTGAGGTTTTGCCTCCGGCCAGGACAGTTCAATATGCTGCCCTCTGTTGGTGTTTTTACAAACTGGGATACACTGGTGCACAACGTCATGAATGGGAAACGATTAAACCCTCTGTGTTACACTTTAATACTGGAGTACTTCTGACTTGACAGGCGTATGGTTACAGCAGCAATCTCTTAGCAAGAGCAGCCTTATAGATGGGTTACTCTGCAGGTGCACCTAGTCAGTGATCTAGGGCTTGATTAAACACACATGAAGCCAATTGCCAGCAGGTCAAGTCATTACAAACACATTAGAAGAAAATGTTAGCTTGCACACTGGGAATGGGATCCACTGGTATAGAAAGACAATAAGATAGAGTCACAGAAAACAGGTCATATCTAATTCTTCATTTAAGCCACTGGGGTGTAGCGTTTTAAGGTAAAAGATGTATCTGCATTCACATTAGAGTAAAATTTGATCCACATTGTGTCTTGCAACAGCTGATTTAGGATCTTTGAATCTCTGCAATCCTCTTGCTCTGCTTGACCTTGACCTTCCTGGAGGACAGGGCAAGAGTTTTCCTACTGGCCTCAGACACATTATTTTAATTTCCCCTTTTGTAAGCCCTTGAATGATGAAAAAAAAAATTGTATCTCAGTATCCTTAGTTCATATATGTTACTGCCAGTGCACATCCTGATGGTTAACCATGAATACATTTAGCCAGAACTGACCTTTAGCATTCACATGTCCACACAGCAGACAATGTGTTTACGTGAGTGTTAACGGGTTCAGGGGTGTCACAAGTTCAGTGGCATTCATTTCAAGGCTACACTACATGTATGAACAGGTCTTCATCACAGATTATGGAAGACTAACAACATCCTCAAGTATGAAGTCCAGTACCAGGTCACAGAGTTGATGTTGGCATAGGCACAGGTATATAGACTTCACAGTGGCAATGGCACTTTCACTGCTGCAGGTCTAGTAGAGTGGATCACACTGATAATCAGCCGAGAGAGGATTTTCCCAAAGAGGAGCATTACGACAAACATGACTCTAATATTAGACAGTAGCCCTGAGGCATTCGTCTTTCTCAGCTCTCCAAGGGAAGATTAAAAGCTGGGACCTCATCGGAAATGAATCACAAATCAAGTTTTTCTATGTTGTATTGAAATTGTTTGAGGTTATATCCTCTACAAAGGCAAAGAGCAACTACAAAAGCAGTAAAATTGAGAAAACATGTTTAAAGTTTAGGTTTAGGAACCTACAGAAGATCTAAAATATGCAGATAATGGACTCTTCTTTTGGTCAATCTTCAGAGGAAAACAGTATCTACAAAAAAAATGTGTTCTTTCACATAATCAAAATAAAACTTAATTATTTACAGTCATGTAATATATATTTAAAATGATTAAATGTAGCTATGTTGTGTCTGTCTGTCTGCTATTAATTTTTACAGTATATTGAAATCAATAATAAATCTACAATTTAATACATTTAAACATGTGGTTTAAAAATAGGAGGTAACCACACCGCATTGCATGAAATCGACTAAAGTAAAATGCTGAGATTATAGTTACTGCTTCCTTGCTAGTTATCGTTAGCAAGAGTTCAGCTTGTTTTTTTCCGTCATGATTCGATTTAGCTACTGCCTTATTTAGTTACCAAAACCAAACCGAATTAAAACATTACACAAAACAATGACAGCATAATAGCGGCAGCACATCATGCACACATACAGGTATTCACATTCACATGCACACATAGATACTGTAATAGCTACAGATGATGGATGTAACAGCAGAGGTGTCTTTTGCTGCGCCAGACTCTGCCAGCCAGAGACACCCTTGCTCTGTTCCTAATGAAATAACCCCTTCTGACAAATGGCAAGTACCACTTTCCCTCTGTTGCATAATTTAAACTGACCTCTCTAATTGGACAATGATTCAAGTCATCAGCCAGTGAGAGAAGGTCAAGCTTGTCTGAATAAAATCATGGTTGAGACTGACAAGGATTTGTTTATCTTGGGAAAAATATCAAAGTGACTCATGAATATACAGTGAAACTAAACATACATTATTAATCTACAAGACTCAGCTACACAATTATGCTGCTTTTATGCATAAATTATGCTAAAATGTAACAATGATGTTGCATTAGTGTCAGCTTACTTTAGACTTAAACTTGGTAATAACTCTTAGGACTGAATGTCAAATTTATTCTTAATCCTCACCCTAAACCAAAAATCTTTGACTTAAGCTTGACCGTGACCTGATCTGCGACCCTGACCCTAATCCCAAAGGATTTGCGTCAGGGTCACATACTGAAATGGTCAGTTTTAATCATGCAAAGTGTGCATATGCTGTATGCATACTTTGCTACACCTCCTTAAATTTTCAGTTTAAGGAGGTGTAGTCTTGTATTTTAAAAAAGTCAACATGAAAAAAGCAGTCCCCACAAATGTCAGTGTGGGTGTACGGTAGCTTCTTTCAGTATAAATATTTATGAAGATGATTTGGTTTTATGATCTTCTCAACCCCACTCTGACGAGAACAGTCTGTACCTGATATTAGCTAGTTAAAGAAGTCCACGTTAGTGAAGAAGAGATCAAGGAACGTAACTCAGTGACCTGCCATCCTTTGCAGAGAGGAATTCATTACTGTGCTTCAGCAAATTTCTTCTGACTGCATTTGTAGAATGTAAAAGTCTTACCTTAACTCAACAAACTGTTCACAAAAAAATATGTGACAAAAGATTTAAATATTATATTGTGATCACCCCTCTCCATTTCAACCGAAATTAATGTTAATTATATATATATATATATACACACATATAATATTATCACCCTACCAACTGCAGAAGACAGTAATTGCCCTGACCCTGACCTGTGACCAACTAAATGTTTCCCTCAGTAATCGACACAGTATCAAATATTCAATTTGGCTATGTGAAATATAACTATGAAATTTTGGAATCAAGGAATACGTAAAAAAAAAAAAAAAAAAGGAGCGAAGCGGCTCAGTGCAAAAAAGTGCAAAAGTTAATTTGATCAAGTTGAGCACACAATAATTCTTTAATATAAGAGATATGAATAGACAAAAAAGGCTTGAAAATGATAGAGCTTGGCATCTTCCTCAAAGAGCATTGAGCAGCTCCTCTCCTTTTATGTGTTACTATATTTTGCTAATCAAAGGTTAAAGCTGTGCTAATCAATAATATGTGTAATGTGAAAGGTGTTGTAGATAATTATCACCTGACTCTGCAGTTCCCCCCAGCTCTACAGAGGGTTTTAGCATCTTTCAGCTCACTGTTTTGATTTTACAGCCCACAGCTTTACTGTTTTGGTTTACTTTCACCACTCTCAGCAGCATATTTTGTAGCTGAAGAAGGCAGCTGTTAACGGCAAAAAAAAGCTCTAATAACCCACTGTACACTCCCTGCTCAGCACCAACCGGCAGACAGACACAGTTAGCGACTAGCCAGTGAACATAGCTGGTAACATTTAGCAGCTAAAGAGCCGGATATTTTACTCAAGATTGATGAAGACTAAAACAGCCAGAAACACAACTCCAAATAAAAGCCAATGTTGCTCAATATTTGCTGGATGTGTAACAGGCAACTGTTCACTAGTCACAACAAAAGGAGATCATATATAAAACATGTGTGTGATGCTCTGGTTGTTGTAGTGTTTTGCCCCCAAATGGACAAAAAAAAAACTGCTTTAATACTGTTTCACAATGTGTCACTTAAGGGAGCTACAGTCATTAGTTCAAAGTTCAGATTACTGTGTCAGAAAACTGCCTGGATGGATTATGTTGCTCTTGACGAGGCTTATTTACTGCAGCAAATTGTTAACAACCAACAAGGGCAGCTAATCCTCTTCACAGAAAGAGGTGAGGGGGTGGAGACTAACAACATGGAGCCTTCCCACCCTGATACACCATGACAAGAGAGGCCACACGTGCCTCCACTGTCTCTACTCACTTCTTTTACTGCAACCGTCACCTTCAGCACCCAAACCTGCACTAAACAGAGACTATCCTGATACTGCTTTGGATGGGACAAGAGAAGAGCCTTATTCACAGTGAATATGGAATAAGTGAGCATCAAAAAGACACCTCAAAAAGTGGAGTCATTTGTCCCCTATCCTCACAGATAACAGGGGAGGAGGATCAAATCCTTAGAGGTGCATCTCCAACAGCCAAAACACAGCAGAAAGGAAGAGGCAGGGTTAGATATAGACAGGGCACTGTGACTGAACAGTGCAGTGAAGAGAGGCCTAAACTTGGCTGTGCACCTAGAATGAGGCATATTGTTTGACAGGTAGCTGGGTGTACAGCACAGAGCAAAACTGCAATCCTAACCTCACTTGGCACCCAAAATTGCTGGGCTGACAGACAGGGATTGGCTGTGGGCACCCAGGACGGAGCAATCTAAACTGAGAGAGAAAAGAGGACTAGTTAGGCAGTCGGACAATGACATGCAGAGGCGGACACTCAAAGAGGCTGGGTGTCAGTGATCAAGTTGAATCAACAACTTAGGGCGACTGTTAGTTATCTGGTCTAGGCTGGTTGGTAGATCCCCAAGTTTGTTCAGCTGACAGATGAGGGTCCAGAAGGTGGCTAACAGGATGAGGCCGGGCGGCCACGTGGCCCCACAGGGATTACAAGCAGCAAGAAGAAGGTAAAGAGATTAGACTCCTAACGGAGCCTGCTTTTTTAACCTCGTCACTGTTGTCACACTGACAGCGTAGAAGGAGCCAAAATTCCATCCGTTCACCGTCTCTCCTTCCTCTACCTCTCCTCGCTCCCTCGCTCCCTCTGCTCATTCATCCACGCAGCCACCTCTGTTGTCTACAGGGATCCAACAGCATCCAGGAACTAACTGCTGCTGAAGAACTGAGCTGGAGCACACACAGGAGTGGACCAGACTCCCTCCTAACAAGCTGAAAACCTTGTCAGCACCGATGAGGAGACTTTTGCACACTCTGCTAATGAGCTCGAGATAAAGAGATTCTGGATTTTATTGTTGTTCGCAACAGTCTCTTTACAAATGACAACTTCGGGCTTGAAAACCACATAAATTAGCCCATCATGCTTTTGAAGTCAGGACTATTCTTCACTTTGTGTCTGTTTACCCTCCAAGCAAGTCAAATCAAAGGTAAGTATCCTGTGGGGAGGCTTTCTGTTAACATATTTGAGTTTTTTCTTTCAGTTACTGCCTTTGTATTATGATTGGAGAAAGAGATACTGTTTGTTTTCACACAGCAGGTTTCAGTAGTTGCATGTGTGATTCTCAAAGTTACAACAATCTAACTCTTTAAGACTTTTGTCAATAAAATGGTAAGCCACTGACATATTTCTACATGCCTCTTTTACACACCTGCCACAAGAAGGACTGAAAAGGTCACATGACTTTAAGTTTAGTTGATGACAACTCACCCTTTGGTGAAAAGACCTTCCTGCAGGTTTTCTGTCAATGAGGTTCTACTGGATGAGACTTAAAGAGGTGGTGATCCACTTCAAGGGCAACAGGGTTTTCCAGTTATTACTGTGTGTGTGTGTCACTCTTTGTGCAAACTACAAAATGCTAGCTCATCCTCAAACAGATCTTTGATTTTTAGAAAAATGTCAAGCAGCCAGCGAGCCACTCGGTCATGAATATTCACTATGAATTAAACGGGCAGAGACATATAATACATGTTGACTGAGAAAGATAGCATCATTTCACCAGTGATAACATTTGTGTCCGCACTGGTTGTCTTGTTCAGTGTGATGTGCCCGGGTGAGCTCATTATCCTGAAGGAAACAAAAGCCATTCTGTTCCCAGTGTCGCAGGACGCTAATCTTTTCTGGCTTGTAAGTCTGCTGTGAGGCCTTTTTCCGGCTGCACTGGGCATTAAGGCCCACTCAAACACACCCTCCTCCCGCTCAAGCCCTCGTGTCTATGCATGTGCAAATCAGGCTTCAGGCTTACAGATTCCCCAAAACCCATTCAAATGTCGTCTTCGTGGCGTGACTGTAAATGAAAACACACATGATTTGGCTAAATTTCAGGTCACCTTCTGACCTGCTGAAATATTTGGAAGTGGAAGGTTTGTCGGGTGAATGGGTCTGACAGACACTAAACTGGGGGATATCTGCCCACAAAGCCGCAGGCTACAATGTCAGAGCCCACACATTCTTTGCATGTTCTTGGTGTCGGGCCAAATTTGGATTTGAGGAAAACAATATTGTTCATTGTATGGGTTATTATTTATGTGTAATACAGTGATTAACAAAAAATTTTCTTTTCTTGCCCTGTCATGCATAACATCAGTGAATGCCTGCGTTTTGAACCTTTTTTGTGCTTACATTTTGAATTTGTTTAATTCTTATTACTAAATAATGACTAGTAGCACAGCAGGCATGCATATTCCTACTTCAGTTATGCTATGACAGTATATAGGTGGACACAATGTCAACAACACATACCTATATAATGCAATGTAACAACCACCACAAACTATGACTTATAATAATGCTATAGGGTTGAACACACACGTCTGTCAGTCTCAACAAAACATCACATTATAAGCTTCACAAAGGTTTGTTTATTATATATTATAACACATATTCTATGTGAAGTCCCCATAATGTAACATTGTTAAAGTACACATCCACCCAACTTACAATAAATCCCGATGACATTACGACAATACAATGTTAGAGCTACATTAATGTTTCCATTTCAGCATTGAGCTGGTTAATACTATAACGTGGTACAATGACATGTAACATCACATGTTTAACAAAACAAATACAACGACATAAACAAACTCGGAGAGAATAAATAACTATAGTAATCATTAAAATTCTGACAAATCCATGACATAATAATTGTTGTTATTTTTAATGCTATCATTATTATGGACATAGCTAATGATTGCTTTCATTATTGGTGAATCTCTCAATTATTTAATGTTTGATTAATCTAAATATGTCAGAAAATAGTACAAAGAGTCCATCACAATTTCCCATAGCCCAAGGTGATATTTACAAATGTGTTTGTATTTGACCAACAGTTCAATTCAAAGGTATTAACAATAGTTTACAATGATATGACATGATGAAAAATGCTCTTCCAAATCCAGCATGTTTGGCATTTTTGCAAATTAATAATCGCTTAATCAACAAAGATTATTATTATTATTATTATTAGTATAATTTTATCAACAGTGTAATCAGAATTATCAGAATAACAATTCCATACTTCACTTTCACTAATGTTTTACATGCAAATACACTATTATCTGGTGTAATACTGTATGTATTAGTTCATGTTGCAGGGCTCATGTGTTGCTTTGCATTAGCTTGTACACGTGTTTATCATATTGTGTCCACTCATGGCAAATGCAAATACACACACTTGCAGCTTGCATCATGCTCTTGCTTGACACTGTCTGGACTCTTACTGTGTTGTTCTTCCTCTGCTTGTGGTCCAGTGTTGCTCCACCAGGCTGGACATGACTACGTTTAATTAACTTAATTTCTTTCTGTGTTATTGCACTAAGATTTCCCGCTTGTCTTGTTTATCTTCACAAAAATGCAGCATCTCCAGCTTAAAAGCTCTGTGTCTGATGCCAATGTAACAGTGATTACATTACTCACACTCACTTGCTCTTTTTATTTTTCTGTAACCTTCGTTCTGCTCCCTAATCCAGAGGAGGCACCGTTTGTTACTTGGGTCCGATGACCTCGAGTCTGTGTTTTGGGGCTCATAAATCCTGGCTTATTGTCTTAAAAAGTCCTCTGAGGTTTGCCACCTGGCATCACAATGAGTGCCTTTCTTCTAAAATAGCTTTATTCAATGGGGTGACTGTGTTAGAGAGGGTTGACTGGCACACTGGCTTGTGTAATAGTGTGGATTTACCTTCCTGTAATGCCTCACCAGGGTGACTGAGCTTGTTTTCTTTACTAAGGTGATCAGAAAATTAGGGCATTTCTCCTCATAATGTGTGCAGCATCTCAGTGATATAATTTATGGAAATAGGCATGTCCGTGTCTGTGTTATTGCTTGAATGTTTTCATGTGATGAATTGTTTTTGTTAACTACTAAAATCAGCTGGGTATCCACCTGTACCTAATTTTAATCCCTTTGAGGATTGCACTGCACGTACAATCTTTTTTCAGCTGTAATCCACATGCGTGCATTTCTGCACATTCACACCTGGACACTCCCCAGTGGAAACTCATCTTTGCACTGTTGGCCGCTGAGCAGCTTCAGTGATGCAACGTGGGCCAAGCCACCCAAGGGCGTCTCAGCAACCGTTCCTTTGAGAGAAGAGAGTGTTACTCACTCACTCTCTTGTGCACTTTCCAAGCATTCAAAATGATATCCTTCCAGTCACAAACCAGCACCTCAAAGTTTCAGGCCCCAGACATTTTTACACTACAGCAAATTCATTGCATCTTAAAGAGATACAAAATCACACAGAAAGAGTATTTCTTTCTGCTAAATTGTCCCAAAACAGTTTCTCAGCGACCCTGAGAGAGCAGAGCAAGCAGCAGTTAACTTACAGTAAGAGGGCTGGACAGATGCCATTAGGTAACTTGGTGGATTAAGTATCTGTCAAACTAAATGCTCCTTCGTGGTAGTTGGTAACAGATATTTAGATATTTAAAGGGTACTCCAGTGATTGAGCATTGCACTTCTTGCTCAATTTGGAGGACTAGCAAGAGACAGATTTAAAAAAGAACGGTCAAAATTGACGCAGTAGAGGACGCATCAATTTCACAGGGATGCACTGCAGCAATGGTTCACACTCTAAAAACACGGGATCCTACACTTCCTATAATGCAACTCGATAGCATGTTTCATTAGACCCACTATGCCTGGTTTGAACGCCCATGTATTTCAACCTCCATAACCCCAGTTCAGAAAACAGGCTTTCTGTTAAAATCTTGAAGTCTCAAACACAGTCTGAGATAACCCTGATCAATCATCCACAGAAACACTTTGTACCGCTGAGTGAGAAATCTCACACTTTCACAATAGTCAACAAAATTTCAGTTACTTTTCATGAAGTGTGTTTTATGTTTACTCAGATTTCATGTGCTGAATACTGTAAAAATGAGGCCACCTTATTGTATTTCTTCCTAAACTCATTACGTCACTGACTGCTCTTACAGACCTTCATGACCATGGTTTTTCTGGACTCAGGGATGTGAAGTACCGACACTTTCTAGAAGCCTCCAGACCAATCAGGCACACCACAAATGTCAGAGCAGAGCAGGACGGACATCGGACGAAGAGGTCGGCGCTCTTCAGCACAGGGGTCAAAGTGTGCCCCCAGGAGACAACGAAAGCAGTCATCAGCAGCCATCGGACCTATTACAAACTCAGAGGTATAAGGAAATGTCCGCTGTTAGACTTTATGCATAATTTTGACAGAACATCGTACAGTAAAATGAATAAGCCTTTCCTAAAACATTTGGACAAATAGCTGTCTGCTTTGATGTTTTTTGCAGTTGGAGCTTTTTGGGAAGAGGATAAAAAAAGATATTTTAATCCTCTCAGATGTGTTTGATTCTCTAAATCCTATTAATTAATGTACACACACATATATATATACACACACACACACACACACACACACACACACTAGATGTTTGTTACTTGCCTAAATGATACAGTAAAGCTGTTTTACTGACTTTAGGGATACACATAGTGAAGCACTTGATATGATGAAGTTTTATGCAAATATCCATTGTCCAAGAGAGATGCATTGTGGATGATTTAAGAGATAAAGATTGCCACCCTGGCTGGTACAGTTGCTTAGTAATTCAAATTATTCCACGACAGCTGCTGTGGCGTATGATTTTAAAATGAGGCAGATTAATTTGGTGTGAGTCAGAGAATAAATTTCCTACAGGCATCAAGATATTGGACAATGTGGAGCTCTTTCCCTCCATAGAGGCAGATAAAACATAGCTTTATCTTTGTGCTCATGATTTACTGACATTCACTGAAACAGGCATTACTACATTTTTATACTGTCCCAATCATATCATGTATGCATATGCTCCACTGAAATGTATCTCTGAGGAGAATAAACAAATCTTATATAGCTGAATCCCAGCAAACTCATCACTTGCAGAGATGCCAAGATCAATACCAACATTCGTCTTTATCCTCAGTTATTTGATTTCTCCATGCTGTCATTTCCATCCTGTCTCTCCTTGTTGCAAATATATGAAATGCCATGTCTAATCATCCTTTTGTATGTGTTTTTTTTAAGATGAGATTAGATGTCTCATATTCATACTTTCGGAGAAAAGTCAAAAGAAAACATTCACAAAATGATGTGATATCTCTTCAGTTTGTCAGGAAGCAATTTGGGAAGCGTTTCGGATCTTCTTGGACAGAGTCCCGAACTCGGAGGAGTACAGAGCCTGGGTTTACACCTGCCAGCATGAAAACCTTTGCATGGACGACCTAGCCCAGAACTTCAGCAGCTCTCAGGAGCATCTGGACATGGTGGCCAGAGTGAGTTTAGCACCAACACGACCGAAATACTTTCACTGACAAGTCCACTTTTATGTCAGTATATTTCATACTGGCTGTTTTCTTGTCAGTCTTCGGTGTAAATCTGTGTTGATATCTTGTTTCTTATTTCCAGAGAGTAGCCGAGCAAGCTGAAAGTGAAGGGTATGTGCAAACATTTTTCTTAAATGTTGTGTTAAATGTGAGTTGCCTTTGTGTGTATGCAGTCATTTATTTTAGAATTCACCTTTAAACCAAAATATGTGCATAGGAAATGTTTTTTTTCTGTTTTTAACAATGCAAAGCCGTAAATAATTATCAGTGTCATTTCCAGAGGCAATGAAAGCATCAGAGGAGCTATTAACACATAACAGACGTTCAAACCAACTAAATATTTGCCACTCTAGCCAGAAAAAGGAATATTGGGGATATTATGCAAAAATAGAATTTAAATCTTGACTACCTCACAAATTTAGAACAGCAAATGTTCAAAATATTCACTGTCTTCTAACTAAATTCTTAACAACTATGTCCTTTTATTTCCAGAGTTATCGCTGAAACCCCAAAGCCAGAAAGGGAATGTGAGTTGGACACTAATGCATCAATACTGTTCAATGAAAGCAGTTTTATGATCGTAACAGCTATCAGTAAATGAACTGGTGAGTTGCTGTTTTGTCTCAGGCACCTGGACACCCCCACTGATTCTGCTACCCACTGAGGCTGACGTGGTAAGTTAACCCACAAAGTTTCAGAATCAAATTTGACTGTTTTAAATATTTATCTGAGCACACGCAGAATCAGGCGGCACTGTAGTCAAATAGCAACATCATCTGGCTTTTCTCTGCCAGACCCAAGAAGACCCCAACATGATAAAAGAGAACTATGAGGAGTACATCGTTGAGTTCAGCATCACCGTCGTGGACCCGGCATACAGCAAGCTGCTCAGTGACCCAGACTCTCCAAAGTACGACGACATCACACAAGAGCTCACAGACAAGGTGAGAGCCAAGTGTGAGTTTATAGACCCAAAGCAAATGTTAGCAGGCCTCTGAGCTGTCTGCTTTACCTTTCTACAAACACAGGAAGCCCCTTGATAGCAGAGCTGTATTTTAAAAGCTTTAAAAAATCTCACTGAGAGTAATGAAACCCTGAAATTCTACAGGAAAAGAAGCAATGCATGTGCATGTGTCATTACACTTTATTTCACACAACAGTTGTTTTGTTACTTGGAACCAACAAAATATCCTCTGTCTTGGCCTATATTCTTCCCTTCAAAACAAAACCATTCTTTCACAGCAGTGCTGTATCATTATGCAAGATGCCTTATAATGAGATCAATGTGATTGCCAGCTTCCTAGGCATTGTATTGTTAAGTGTAAAACTCACCCTGATTGATTTAACAGCTTTAAGGTTGCAACCACGGGACTTTAGGTAAGACTTCTAAATGACCACAAGCCTGAAATAGTAAGATCTAATCATATAGATTATCTCCGACTAGGAAGGCATTGACTGAGACTCTAACCACAGTTCTTAAGAATCACTTCTACTGGTGTAAAACCATTAGTATATCATTTCTCTTTTAAATAACTGAATGTTGGCTGTCAGAAACAGTTCATTAAGGAAGTCACGCTCTGATGTGTTTTTTCAGTGTGATCACAGAAGTGTGTACTAATGCTAATCAGGTTCATTCTTAAAACTTTAATGTCGAGCGTGCAAACATAATGGAAATTATTGCTGTGTTTTTTTTTGTTGTTGTTGCTCATCCTGGTAGATAAAGAAATAATAAGAATAATGTAGCTGTCATGGCTACTCCCAATTCTTAATATTACTTCGTTCTTTACATCTTTTTACCTGGCCTGTCACTAATCCTTCCTGTCATTTCAGAGCCTGCCTCCCCACCCCCGCCCTGCAGTAGTCCTCATTGTTTCCACCTTTAGCTATCGCCTGACTTCCACACCCAAATACTCACCTGTTCCCAATCCCCTTTTCAGCTCCCTGGCATATACTGTATACAGGCCACTTCTCTTTACTTTCTTTCTGTTTGTTTGTCCTAATTTCAGCCTTTTTGTTACCTGTGTTTTCCTGCTTGTTATGACCATATGTCTGCCTTTTTGGACTTTTGCCTGCCTGCCTGCCTTTCCCCTTTTGCTTAGTTTTCCTGTTTGGATTTACAACCTAATGATGAACCCTTTTTTGAATTGTGGACACAGTAATCCTTTAAGTCATGCGTTTAGATCCATTACCTGCAACACTGAGCCTTTACACTAGCATGTGTGCAGCAACTAACAATTATTTTTATTGTTGATTAATCTTTTAATTGTTTTTATATACAATTTTAGAGAATAGTGAAAAATACCTGTTACAATTTCCCACAGTCCAAGGTGAAGTCTTAAAATGTCTTGTTTTGTCCAACCAACAGTCCAAAACCCAGAGATATTCACTTTACTCTCACGTATGACAAAGAAATGCATACAATTCTCGCAATTGAGACACTGGAACCAGGGAATGTTTGTCATTTTTGCTTAAAATGGTTTCCAATCATTTTCTGTCGATCAACTAATCATTTAGTTGACCAATCGTTGCAGCTCTAGTGTATAGTAAATAATGCAACAAATGCAAATGTACTATGATGTTTTTATTGGCTACTCTGTTACTGTCCAATGAAAACACATCTCCAAGATGTCAACTTTTTGTGAAATAAGTAAAACAGCCCTGTAGTCAAGTCTGTGAAAATGCAATTCTTAGTTAATACAATGGGTTTTTAGAGAGTTTTATAAGCCTAAGATGTAGGAATGTTGTAGAAGTTTCGAACCCAATAAGGGAGCATTAATCCTTCCGTTATAAAATCACTAGATATTGGGATACATGGTTTTTACTAGACAGCAAAGCCCAATACTGCAAAACAGAATGATTGGAGAGACAATGCTCATGTTTCTTTCACATCTATTTTATTCTGAGTATCTTGTTTTTCTTTGTTTAGATGCTTCAGGTGTTTGAAAAAGTTCCAGGCTTCAAAGAGATTCGCGTTCTGGGATTTCGGTGGGTTGAATCAAGTTTTATTAGGTTTTGCACTATAATTGTGCTCTGTAATAATGATTGATTTTGACAAAACAGCACAGCAAATAAGATAAGAGACTCAAAACATAAATTTCTTATACTTTTCCCCTGAAGTGACTTTTATTGAAGCATTTTATTGCTCAAGTCTCAAGAGAAACTATAACATCCCCAAAATATCTCAGAAATGTCTTCCTTTGAAGACATCCATTACCAGCGAGGTCGTTCTTATGAGGGTTTCTGACATGATTTGTTGTGTTGATCAGCTCAGAGGACGTGTCCGTGCGTTACGCTGTGGTCTTTAATGGAGAAACAGAGCTCAACGATGACCCTGAGGGTCTCGAGAAGCCTGACACAGAGACACACAAGGATGTAAATGCTCCTAAACTGAAGCACATCATCGTAAAGGCCTTAAAACAGGAGACGTCACTACCGCTGGACATACAGACACTCAGCTTTGAGGCTGGTAAGCATATTATATTCACATTTAACTGAATAAGTAATAGGTTATTGCTCAGCTGTATACATATTTTAACTCTGCCTTTTCAGTAACCACAGTTTATCCAGTTGCGGAGCTCGGCATGAACCCTGTTGAGAGCGTTGTATCTGAGTACGACACCACACAGGTGCCCACAGAGGACAGTTCTCCCACCCAAAATTTCTTCCCCACTGTGGCAGTGATAGAAAACTCTTTGGAAGCATCCACTATCAAACCAGAAACACACACCTTTGTGCCTTTCATCCCAAACATCCTCCCAGAAGCCACTCCTGCCGTCACTGATGAGGCTCCTTTAATGGCAGCAGCAGAGGAGGAATCCACAGAAGATACTGCTGAGGAGCCCGGGGACATTATAACACCAGACACAAAACTGGAAACTATCACAGAGCAGGAAGTGGAAGCAGAGCCAGAGGTGGAGGAGATACCACCAACTGAACATGGTGAGGGTGAACCTGAAGAACAGGTGACAGACGGTAAGGCTACTTCAGGTTAAATCTTTTTTAAAAGCAGGAAGTTAAGTCTATCAGGACAGACAAGTTTAAGAATTCAAAGCTTTATTGATTGACAAAACTTTAGATTGTGGTGTGGACTCCATTTAGAGCTATTGACTGAAAACAGGAAGAACCTCAGCAATGAACCGCAGCCATCATGGTCTGATTTGTAAGTGTTGATTCTGCTGATGGTGGGAAAGCAGTGGGAGGATGAGCTCTTTGTTTTTATGGTCTAGAGAGACAAAATACAGGAACAGCTGATCAGGGTATATAAGAAGAACACATTCCTGCTCTTGAAAAGTAAGAAGGAGAAGTAAACTTTAAGCTTACTTGAGTGCATGATGCCAAACCAAAAGAAAGAAATGACCAAATATCTGAAAGTAAATGGATAAAAGCAGGGAAATAATAGAGAGACAGAAAGTAACTTATTGAAAGAGGGAGTGGAGAATGAAAGAGTAGAGGGGAAACAATTAACTTGCTGCTTGAACTTAAACTGTGCTTCATATTATTATATTATTATTTTGAAAAAGTATCTTTCTCCTATTTTGTGTGTGTGTACACATTATGTAACACTAGCCGCATTGTTAATGTTAACCCCAACCCTGAGAGCAACTTTAACTGGGTAATAAATGTTCTTCATTCAATGTTCATTTTACGCATGAAACACCACTAGACTGCCCAAATAAAGAGTGACCTACAGTATGTCTTTTTTTAAAATTTTTACCGACGCATATCTGCACAGAGCGCTCACCTCTCATAGGAAATGGAAATGGCAGTACAATTAGATTTGGTTATTTGGTTTTGCGCATGGAGATGCTCCCTGCTGAGGCAATACATCATATTAAAACCCATTAACAAGCAGCGGCCTGCCGGTGGTCGAGTCATTACCAATTCATGCTGTGCAGTCAAATTTTGTTCAAACCTGCAGAACTTCATTTTAAATTCTAGTGGAGTTTCTTAAGACCCCAAATGTGTCAGGATTGTCAAGCTGAATTTTGGGGAAATGTGTATAAAATGATGCACAAGACATCTACAGTATTTCAATTTGATAGATTGTTGCAGTCATAAAAAAAACACAGAGTCTTGGGTTTAAATATGTCACTCATTGTAAAAATCATATAGCCTTAAATGAAGAGTTGGAACAACCTGATACATTATATTATATTATAAAAACCTTAAAGCCACAGGAATAGTTTGACATCTCTCTATCTTTGCAAGAGTTAGATGAAGAGATCGATACCACTCTCATGTCCATTAAGTACGGAGCTAGAGCCAGGAGTTGATTAGTGTACCTTAGCATAAAAACTGGAAGCAGGGGGAAACAGCTAACCTAGCATTTTCCAAAGTTCAAAAACCCACCTACTGGCACCTTTTATTTCATCTGCTAATTTTTAGACATGCAGGAATGTAAAAAAGTTAACTTGTGTAACTAGGAGAGACGCTAGTTGCTTATCAACCTCACTCTGACAGCAAGACTCCGCAAAGCAACTGCATTTGGCTATTGTTTGCCAATAAATAGTTACAGCATGTAACTTCCCCAAAAACCACAAATTGTTTTTTTTTTTTATATTCCTGTTTGTGTGCGGATTAAACAAGCTTTAGAGGTGCCAGTAGGAGTATTTTTGAACTTTGGAGAGAGTCTGGCTAGCTGCTTCTCTCTGCTTCCAGTCTATATGCTATGCTAGGCTAATTGCTTCCTGACTCAAGCTCTATACGTAACTCACAAACATGAGAGTGGTATCAATCTTCTTATCTGGCTTTTTAAAAAATGTCGATCTATATTTCAAAAGGGAAATGGTGGAAACTGTGTGTCAAAGGGCAAAGATGTAGAATACATAGCACAATGGCAACAATGGTGGCGGCTTTGGCCAACATCAGCAACGGCAAAAAACTGCTCCAAAAATTCAAATCAATTAAGTCAAATCATCAAAGCAGTGAGATTAATGGGTTCTGGTAGGCTACCTATCAGCTGAAACAACATAACATGATGTATGAGTGTCCTGCCTAAATTCATTTCAAATCATACCTATCTAATATGTTTTATTTTACAAGAACCTGAATCAGCTGATGGCGTCCCTGAGGAACATCCAGAGCAACAGAATGAGGACCTTCCCTTGGCAACTCCAGACTCCCAACCAGAAGAAGTTATGACTGATACACCTCCTGAGGTTAACCTTGACCTGCCAGAGTCTACAGATCCCACAGCGATATCTGTCACAGAAGCAGCAGTCCCAGTCTCTACACCATCATCTCATGAGGATGCTGTCCAAGGCATTGAACCAGAAACGGATTTGCCTCTGCCATCCCCTGCAGAGAGCGGCGAAGCCCCCGAGGACAGCGATGATATTAGTGGAGGGCAGAGTGGAGCGACCCCGGTCTCAACAGACCTGCCTCCTGAGACCTCAAACATTCAAGAGGATGTAGGGTCAAGTCAGAACATGACGGAGGCGGAAGTGACGGAACCTCTGGAAGAAGAGAGCGGTAGTGGATTCCCCTCAGAGTCTGACGAACGCCCGTACGAATCCACGGCTGCACCGGCCATGAGACAAGCCAGCACCCCTTTGATGACCGCAGTGGATAAGAACAAAGAGTTAGTGGTTTTCTTTAGCTTGAGGGTCACTAACATGATGTTTTCTGATGACCTGTTCAACAAGAGCTCCCCAGAGTATAAATCACTGGAGAATACCTTTCTTGAGCTGGTAGGTACACATGCTTTTGTTTTGGATGTCATGTTTTTGCATGCTTCATTCTCATATTTGCTCTTGTAGCCCAAGCTACAATGTGTGATAGAACTGTTAAACTTTGGTTTTAGATTATATTTTAGTAAGAGTAAAACATTTTAGAGTATCCCCAGGTTGGTGCATAGTCTAAATCTTGTTGTCCTGCACAAGTGACGATTAACTTTGCAGTAAGCCTTATCCTCACTGCTGCTTTTTTTAATCCTAAAATTTACAGTAAATTATAATAAATTTCTATTTTTTCTTCAATAAATTATTTTTTTATAAAAATGTTGTAAAGTATGATAAGGCTTTAAGCAATCGCCAAATTCTTGATCAAATCTGCAGTATGCTAATGCTTTAATTTCAGAGGAGCCATTGCGTCAACAGTATAAAGAATTATTCTGTTTCACTCAGACACAGCACTCTGGGTCCAGAAACTCGCCAAACCCTGGAGCTTCCAGTAAATCTGGGCTTAAGAGACAGACGACTTTAGCCTCCATACCGGTATTTTTTTCTTCCATATTGGAACTGCATCTCCAATGCCTCAGAGAGAGCATATGACCTTCCTATTTCTTAACTAACCGTTCCCGAAATGCAGTATCTAACAATCTGAAAGCACCTAACATTTCTGAAATACTCAGCTTTAGTTTTTAGCGATGCTTTTGTTCTAACATTAGACATTAGACCTTCATACTGCAGCTGCTCATGTCCATTGGTTTTATCTGAGTCTGGTTCTAATATTGCTTGCTTTGGTGTGTTTTGCCTTCATTTTTTAATTGTTTTGGCTTTTTCAGGGACTGTTTAGATTCTGTTTGACTCATATTTCAGCGAGTCATTTTGTAAAATTTGTGTCTGCAAGGGATTTGTCCAAAGTTCTGGCCTATGAAAAATAAAAACAGACAGAAAGCTAAGCAAATTTTTGCTTCACGCAAATTTGACCACTGGACCGTTTGTGCACAAACACACAAGCCACAAACAGCTAATGAAACAACTGTACAGACGTTAGCTGTAGGGTAGGTCCAGTAGCATCCGACCTTGTGTGCAATCGGACTGATCTCAGAACTCACCAGAAACTCAGGTTCTTTCTATTACTTTCCTCTAGTCTTTCCCCTTTTCCCTCTAAGTAAGCACTAGATTCATACCGGGATCAGTGCATTTTTCTCTCAAACTGAAGCATTTTCAACTCGCACAGATGCGTCTATGCCTCAGTTTGCGCCATCTCGGGGGAAATTGTGTCTATTTGCGCCCACTCGCGTCTTTCCATCGACTTTATATGTAATCGTGCGTTTAAAATTCGCTTCGCATTCTGTCTGGATACACATTTAGATGAGAATATTGATACCAATCTTATATCTGTCCATTCAATATGTAGCTGGAGCCAGCAGCTGGTTAGGTTAGCTTAGCATAAACACTGGAAACAAGGGAAACAGCTAGTGTGGCTCTGTCCTAAGATAACAAAATCTGCCTACCGGCACCTCTAAAGTTTCCCCCTGTTTTCTGTCTTTATGCTTAGCTAAGCCAACTGGCTGCTGGATGTAGCCTCATATCAAGTGGACAGACATGAGAGTGGTATCATTCTTCTCATCTAACTCTTGGCAAGAAAGGAAATAAGCATATTCACCACAATTTCAAACTATTCTTTTGAAGAACAGCATTGTAAGAAAAACATCTGTTGTCATTTCTTTGTACAGACAAGCTCTCTGGTTTGATAAACTACAGAGATGCTGCTTGTTGAAGTTGCTTTGTATCAATCACAACATTGACCGGTGTGTTTGTACATGTCTGAAGCCTTAAAGATAAACTTGCAAAGTGAATGAATAAATAAATGAATGTAGAGCAGAATGTGGTAATAGACTTAGTAAACCTAATAGGAATGTCATGCAGCTTTATGTGTTTTGTATGGCTAAAACTGTGTTGCTTTGTACATGCTCAGGGTAGTCTGAATCATGAGACCTGGGTCTGCCTAAGTTATTGTAGGTTTGTGACTTGTGGTAAGAAGCTTTAAGCAATTCTGGTCAGTTCCAGCACCACACACATTGTGCTATTAATGGTTCCAATCTGCTTAGTGCGCCATCAGTCAAGTTTGTGTGGACATCTGTATGCACTGCAGTAGCATTACTGTGTTACAGACACACATGGTATTATAGACATACTATTTGTATTTCCTACTATGGGCAAGAAGACAATGAAATAAAATAGATCACAGATTGGTCGAGGTCATTTTGTTTTGGAGCATTTGTGTGTAAATCCAATGCACATACTTGTAATCAGTGCTGGAATGTTTCCTTTGTTTCATTTGTTATGGAAAATAGGCAAATAGTTATTTTTCTGTAAATAAGTAAATTTGCATTAGCTGCTGGCAAGCAGGTGAGGACTGTGTCTCTTTAAACCTGCACCTATTAGCATACATCAAAGCTAGAAGCATCACTTGACATCCCTATTTAGTTTCAAAGCTTACCCCGAGGTTGACGGAGGGGACATATTTTTAGGCTCGCTCAGAGGTGCCCTGCGCTCTGTGTTACGTAAAGGCCTCAACCTCAAACTGAGGAGGTGTATCGATACAAATTGGATTGTGTGTTTGCTGCAATGCCAAGGAGCAGAGGGAATGTGAGCTACTGGGGCAGATGGGCTTACTTTCCTGATAGACACTGACCAGCATTCTGGGTTAAGATAAACAGTTAATAACATGTTATTATTTGATAATTTCACTTATTCGTTATAGTAGTTTACAAGACTGTGGAAAGTTTGGGTTTGATGATTCATGTTTATCTGTTTTGATTGATAATTTTTTATTTCAAAGAAAGTTTTAGACAATTTTCATGGCAGATATAGAAATAATCAATGTCTGCACTGGATCAGAGAATACAATATGAAGTAGTAGGGATATGTAGACACAAATTACATACACAGATACATATTAAAGACAAAAATCCAAAGCAATAATGAAATGACACTCCATCTCCAATCTTTAATGGTTGCCCAAACCGTGGTTTCTGCAGTTCTCCTCATTAATCGATGTATTTAGCTTCCTGGCAAAACTAATGTGGTCAGACGTTTGAATTGGTAAGTATTGACCGTATACTGTCTATTGTCACTACTCTATTAGGAATAGTCAATATATCTTCCTTTAAATGGGCTATTTAGGTAGAGAAGGGACACTTTGAGACAAATATTTCCAAGCTGGTTTATAAATCACTCAATCAAATAGCAGGAACAATAATGAAGAAATGTCAAATACATTCTGCAGCCCATTTAAATGGACATAATGTAATGTTTTGCTGGATATTGGACCCCATTTGTGATACTGTACATTCACTGTCTCTCATGTATATGAACCATTAGCTTCCAGTGGCTTGCAGTTCCCCCTGTTTGCCTTTGCCACACGACTCCATTACTCCTGTACCTACTGGTTTGTGAAGCAACCAATAAAATTGGACATGGAGGTTGGAATGACTTTATTTTATTTAACATTTTCACGGCAGCGTAATATTCCTTGTGACTTTTCTTTTTTCGACATCAGAGAAGGGATGTTTCATCAGGTTTTCCAAAACAAGAACCAGTAGATACATGTGTAACCACAGAGAAGCATATGTGATTGTGTCAAAGATTGAAATTATGGTTGTGTTTGTGCCATGCTGTCTACATTTCTTTTTTAAAAGTCTAGTGTGACTAGGCCAGAGAGAAATCTACAGTATCTCTATTGTTCCTTAGTCCACAAAACAGACTGCACTGAGGTTTGATGTGAAAGAACTCTGCTTTGACCTTATGTGGAAGGCAATAGAGCTATGGATATAGTATCTAATCTACAGTAATACTTGACATTCTGCATTGAGACAAAAGAATGACCAAACAGCAAGCTGTGTGTCCAGTCGTACTGCAGGCTGATGCCCATTTGCTCGAGATGTTGGAGTCATACTCTCTTTTCTCAGAGACTATTAGCTATAGGGAACTAGCCCTCAGTAAACTGTCTGCCAGTGATAAGTGAAGTAACCCGATCAGAGCAGAGCTCCTTAAGGCCTCTTATCTCCCCCTCGACAGCCAGGCCAGCTAAAGCATCGTAATCTCTCCCTCTCACACTGCTGCAGTTTGATGTTTGCCTCGTCTGTAGTGAACGTGAAGTGGCTGGAAGAAGAGCGGTTCAGATCGATGAACATTGATGCAGGTCCATTACTTGAGCTGGTTGACTTCCCGCCTAAATATCACCACCATCATCAGTCCAAGTCCATAGTCTTAATAGATTGGTTTCTAAGTTCTAAGTCCGTGGGAATATTTTAAAGTGCTATAATGTGGAAAATGGTAAGATCTGAGGTAAAATATGCTTGCATAGATTTCTTTTTGCTGCACAGATGTTTTTTAAACCACATGTTGGTTGATGCTGTGTAGGGTGCTGCCTTACAAAGGCTCTACAGTACTGTATAACAGAGACTGTGTGTGTGTGTGTGTGTGTGTGTGTGTGTGTGTATATATATATGAAAGTTGTAAAACCTTAATTTCATGCCTATTTAGGCTAATTGTTAATCATTGTCACAGTCTTTACATAAAAGCAGAACAAAATGTAGGCTAGAAACTGCAGCTTTCTTTTCCATTTGAACTTATGGGTTTAATACTATAATTTATAATACATTTAATATGTCATTTAAGTGTAGTGTTTGCTTAACCACATCAAATGATGTTAATTCCACCAGACTGCAGAGATGGCTGCTACTCTGCTAAGCTGGGCTAGTTCACTTTTAGCAGGACTAGTTTATCTGGTTACTTTTCTTTTTTTTGAAAAATTCATAATGATTCGTTTTATCTTCTGCCTTATTTATGTGGCATAACAAACTCAGTTACTAAGATGTTGGAGCATCAAAATTGATTTTTCATTAAACGGGTAGGAAAAAGGGGTACAATTAGCTTTAGTGAAGGTTAGCTCACCAGCTAGCCATGTAGCCGGATTGTCACTGCAGTTTGGTTTTTACCTATGTTCTTTTTCCCATTTACCCACATTTCTATTTCATAATAATTTATATATGATAAAACAGATGTCATAAAGTCAAGGATTCTGGTCTGAACGCAATTGTAGTTACTGCGTTTTGGCTTTGTAGGGCAGTGTGGGTGGGATAATGCAGAGATACTTGACCCAACAATAAAGCATGCATATGGTTGAAAGCCTTCACCAAACAGCATACATTATAGATTTATTTTGGACTGGTCATGCAAGTCTTTTTTAAGTGTCTGATCTTTTCATCATGTGTTCTCAGGCTCTTCAGTGACTAGATCAGCACGTTCTGTGTTCTGGATCTAATTACACAGTCAGCGCAGTAATGGCAGGATTTCATGCTTGCATCAAAATTTAATTATGAACTATTCATAGGATTCACACTGTAAAATGTGACCTGAATAATTCAAAATCAGCTGTGCTATGACAACCTCAGTCCTGTCATTGTGGAAGTAAAACCACAGGTAATGTGGTCTCTGCTGCCCTGGTCTAAACATCCAAGTGGAAATCTTTGTCCTCCTGGGATCGAGAATGATTCCCTTTTTACCCTGTAAGATGAAATCAATCTTGCTTGAGTGTTGCTTTCCAGGAACACTATATTCCATGTTCCTGCTGCAAACTGACCACTAACTGCACAGAGAACTAATCTTTTCAAATGAGAAACGTCAGTACGTCTTCTGAAAAATTAAAAGAGAATAGTTGAACAAACTGATTACATTTAAATTAATTTGCTTTCCTCTTCCTTCCCCCACAGCTGCTGCCATATCTACAATCCAATTTGACTGGATTTAAGCAGCTGGAAATTCTCAACTTTAGGAACGGCAGTGTTGTGGTAAACAGCAGGATGAAACTGGACAAACCAGTACCTTATAACGTCACAGAAGCTGTTCACTGTGTGCTTGAAGACTTCTGCAGCGCAGCATCTAAACGGCTAGACATCGAGATTGACAGTCGCTCCTTGGAAGTAGAGCCAGGTGAAATGTCCCTGCTTATACGGTATAATCACTGTTGTGTCCTAAAAATATGTAAAACTGTCTTAAAGCAAAAGTAAAATCGCAGTTCTTTCTCTGTTGTGTGAGTGAAATACGGTGGTGTGATTACAGGATGCAGACACCTCATGCATGAAAAGAAAATCCATAATCTGTTTTATAATGTCTCATTCATGCTACAAGGTCAGAGCGCCTAGCCGCAGCACGTATCCTCACTCTGCTGTCTTTTGCAGTATAAATCTGATGCATCTTTTTGCTTGGAAGAGTTCACGACTGTATGTGACCTCATTAAACACACCTTACTGAAAGCAGATACGTTCATTCACATCAATCAAAACACCCTTTAATTTCTCCTCTGAATCTGCAGACAGTGAGGGACAGGCGGACGCTGCATTAATGTTAATGAGCTATGACCTCTCTGGTCTGTATTTCTTCTACGCCTCTCCTCCCGTGTGCTACTCCCCTCCTTTCCTTTCCTCCCTCCACTCTATTGGTTTCAGCTGACCAAGCAGACCCCTGTAAGTTCCTGGCCTGCAATGAGTTTTCACGCTGCGTGGTGAACAGTTGGACCGAAGAGGCCGAGTGTCTGTGTGATCCGGGCTACAGCACCGGGGACGGCCTGCCGTGTCAGAGCACCTGCATTGTGCAGCCAAACTACTGCCTGAATGGAGGCTTGTGTGAAATAATACCAGGGCATGGAGCCACCTGCAGGTACACGAAAGCTGACCAATGGAAAAAAAACCCAGCAAACAAGACCTCAGCTTGTTTAAAGGTTTTGCATTTTTTAACTAGAGAATGTTCAAAAGCATACCTTAAGTCTTTAAATTCCTTTCTCTCTGCCGGCCATTACTGTTCATTCATTTCACTATTGTAACTTGCAAAGACTTCAGCCTTGCTTGAGATTGGAAATCCATCGCAGGTTTTTTTTCCTTTCTCTATCTTTATTGTGTTGTAATACAGTTGCAAGCACAAGCAGCAAATGTATTTAAAACCCTTCCTTGGTGGTGCATTCAAGGACATTCAAGATTTGAAAGTTGACTGCTGAAAAACATTGCATTCTTGAACTATGTTATCACCCAAAAGATAAAAGAAAAAGCTTGGAATTGTGAAAAAAAATATATACAGAAATTATTGGTTGGCAATTTTATGTATATTTATTACAATGTCATGAGGTATTTATATTAGTTACACTATTTCCCAGAAGGTAGAAGTAATAACTATACTTGCCATTTCATCTGTGCCTGGCAATCAAAGTGAAAAAGTTTTCTTGTAGTGTGTACAGGGTGCTATATATTTTTTTCTCATCTCTTTCAGATGCCCTGTAGGTAAATACTGGCACTACCACGGAGAACGCTGCAGCGAGCTGGTGTCTATGCCGGTAGACCCTCCCTTAATTGTAACCTGCCTCGTGGGAAGTCTCTGCTTTGTGTGTGCCGTCATTGGCATTTTGATTTTCATTAACAAGAAATGTATAAACACCAGGAAGGCTGTAACTTTGGTGTGAGTACGAGATCTTTTTATTGTTTAGATTTCAAAGCACTTTTGTTGCAGGGTGTGGCTTTTGCAGTGATGTGTGATGTTTCATATTGTTTTATTCACCACCTCATCTCCTTTACATTGTAGGCACACCCTTGCTCCCTATGCCTTTGAGAATACTTTGAGGGTGAACCCAGTATTTGAGAATGATGATGGTGTCTTAACTGAAGTGTCCACATTGCCATATCCTTCAAGTTCTGCTTCTTCCCAATCCCAACAGTCTGAACAAGAACATTTTGCCTCAATTGAAAATATACGTCTGAGTATTGAGGTACACTGTGCTGCACAGCACAAATGACTAAGCGGACTAAACTACTAACCTCAAACCTTCAACTACAGTAATATAAACTAATACGCTCTAACAAACTCGCAGCAAACTTTGTGTTGCTCTCATCCTCTATAAGTTTTATCTTTGTTTTGTTTTTAGAACTTTATGTTCACCATCAAAGTTGACAGACTGTCTGATGTATCTTTTAGTATTACTTGTTACCATGTTTGAAACTGTTCGTTGTGGCTTTAATGGTAATTAAATGTACATCAAGGTCCTCGGGCACCTTCAATAGTCTCTCAAAGGCCTGATTCGCAGAATCAAACACAGTTCAGACCTTTTAAGGTAAACACGATCCACAACTTTGAAGAGGCTTTGTGCCAAATCCAACAAAGTTGTATAGCTTTAACACTGAAGTCTGCAGTAGCAGCTGTAGGTAAAATCTCTTGTAGTAGATCTTTCTCTCTGGTATCAGTGTATTGCTTGCTTTTACTCACATTGCATCTGTGTATCTGGTTCAAGTGCCTCTCGTTTGTATAATATATTAATGAAGCACACTGTAAACACTGAGCCTGTCTACTCTCTCTGTCTCCACAGATCCCCAGACAACTGTACACAACAAGATCAGAAAAGTTAGTCTCAGAAATGGTGGACTTCGATCACTGTATACCACACAATGAGGTGAGCACCCAAAGAGTAAAATATGATTGTTGAATTTGTAGATTTAAAAATATATAAATCCCAAAACATCCTATAAGAAAAGTTAAAGGGAGAAAAGTTGGGGACTTTTTGGGTGCTATGATGAAACATATTCAGAAAACATACAAAAATAGGACAATAAATTATCTTCAGAGACCTCAATATACATTTTAACCTACTGTATGTAAGAGCTGCTGATATTCAATAACAATAACCTTTACATCAAATATTTTACAGCTCTATGATGTGTGCAAAGGTAAAACATCTGTCCATGTACTCTGTAGCCCTGCTACAGCCTTGCTGATTTTTCACTTACAAACCAAATCACTGTTGGTTTTTGAACATTTAAACAATAGCTTTAACGTGATCTAAAAATACAATTTTGGGAAAATGATCAAATATTAACCTTGAAATGATTTCCATGTAGAAAAGTCTCAGTGCTCAGTGTTAATCAGTGCCTCTGCAATGTATTTGGAGCAATGAAAAATAGTTTCCTTCCGTGAGTTTCAGTAAAAATGTGATTGATTTATACGAAGCAAATATCTGGTAGATATAGTTACAAGGGTATTCTGTCATTTATTGTATAATCCACCTCAAGTGAGCTATTTTTCATTCTCTCTCTCGTCTCTTTCTTTCTAGACGTGGCGACGGCCAAATGAATACAGAACATGTTGTGTTTTAAGGGCATCAGATAACGAATGTTTCGAAGTAACAGTTCTTTGATCACACCTTGTTCGTCTGGGAAGCAGCCAGCACAGTGACAGTGCAAAACACGAGTTAGCAAGGACTGAAGTTGCTGTTTGACTGTATACGGGATGCATGGTAGACCAGTCAAATGGTGTTCTACTGATTGATGTTAATTGTTCATAGTGATGAAAGTGTCTTGTTAGACGGAGAGCTATGGATATTAAGGTGGACTTAGGTTGTCTTCAAGTGGAACCTCTTATTTATTTTATATATTGAATGGTAGGAACATTTCCTGTATACCCTTGGCAAAGGTTGTTCTTTCCTCACAATGAGGTATTTATTATTTACAAACTGATACACATGGTGGTATCTTAAGTTTAGACTGTAACATATATTAATAACATTTATTTTGATGCTTAACCATTGTTGTGTCCCAAAAAGAGAATGAATGTATAAGCTGTTGACTTGGGTCATGACACATTGTTCATAGAAATATTGGCTGCTGAGCTGTATTTCCACCAGTCTGTCCTATTCAAAACAACTCTTTCCACTAATCATTTGTCTTTGGAGAGTAGGAACTTTTTTTTACACATTTTGCATTTAAAGGCAAAGAATAAAATGTTTTTTTTTGCATTAAAGAATGTGGTGTTTGATTGTTTTTGACTGCTCAAAGATGGTTAGGTCTGTCTAATTGAGCCAGTTGTTAAAAAAAGCACTAATATAATGATAAAAAAGAAATCAAAAGTACAATCAAAAGTAATGGAAAGTACGTAATCGAAAGTACAAAGTGTTTGCAGTCAAATCAAAGACTCATCTACTTACTGTTTTAGTGTTGGGCACAGCACTTTAGTGTTGGGCACTGATTGTCACTGTTAACTCACTGGAATAGCTAAAAAAAAAAACTATAACATGATGAAAATATGCACTGGGGAGTGTAGAAAACATATTTGTAGTTAAATCTAAATCAGTTGTCTACAGCAGTTTGTTGGTGTTAATTTACCGCAAAAGCAGAAACACCTCAAATATATAGAAAATAAATATAAAAGAGAACCTGAAATCTATTTTAATCCAGTTGATCACTTGCTTGGAGCGAGCCTCAGCTCAGTGACGACATCAGAAGCACATTAGCCTTTGTTGTTTAATTAATCTACACTCTAATCTCGTTAGCTGCTGTTACCGTTAGGATGTCAGATCCATTTACAGAGCACTGACTGCTATCTTTTAAGTTTGTGAATTAACTCATTCTCACTTGTCAATTATCTATAGTAGCTTAGCAACAAAAGGCAATCAAAAACATGGGGGGGGGAGGCACACATTTATTTTCTACAGTATTCCAGTGCAAAGGCCAACGTATAACCAGATCCAAGAGGGAACGTTTGAAAGTGAATCATTAGTTACAGTCGGCTAGTGTATCTTTCAGTAAATAAGTGTGAGCCTAAATAAAGGTATTGCATGATTGTCCAATGAGATGACTGAAATGTTCCTGACCTTACCAACAGAAGAGTCAAGTAATCAGCTTAATAAAATATCATATGAACAAACACACACACAACACACACACAAAATGACACCGTCTGTAAAACAACCCCAAACCCACAAAACTGCAAACATGAAAACAAACCTCTACATTTCCCTCTTGCATAACAAATCACTAACATTACAAAAAAAGGTTTCCTTTTTCAAGGATTTTAACAGAGAGTAACAGATTTGTATATACGCAGCAAGAAAATAAAGGATGGATAAAAAGAGGAACTTCCTAAGACTGTAATAAATCCAGCACTTATTTCAATGAATGAATCTTTCTTAAAAAGTGTGTCTTGGAACAAAAATACATTCTATGATTATACGGAGTTGTTATTTTGTGTGCAGTCATGAAAAACTTTGAGCCATCACATGATCTTGTCCCATTTTCTTGTCATGTGTCAAACTTGTAGATGGAGGGCTGAAATATAATAACTTTTATACTGAACTTATTATGAAAAACAGTACAACATAATTATATAAATATGTAGAGAAATATAACTTGTTCACTGTCTTAGTTGTATGATATTCTAGTCATGATTAAAGTCATCTTTCAGTACTTAAAACAAAACCGAGCAGGAGAAGCTTTTTCTTTAACATCCCTTTTAAACTGAATATGTTTGAAAAATGTAATTCTTACTAATTAAATCAGGTGTAGATGTTAAACAGTAATTACAGCCTTAATATTCAGACAACCATAAAGCATGACCTGAAAGACAAGATTGTTATTAAAAGCATCGCTTCATTTTTTCTCTAAAAGTCTAATTTATGGTCCCTTATTGCAGACCATTAAAGTTTCAGGTTGATAGCTAGATAGGCTACGCACCAGTTAAGACGTCCTTGGTGTAGTGCAGTGATATTACAATTTAAGGCCTCACAGTGGGATGTTTTTCCATTCAAGCATATTTTGAGAAGACTGAACACAAATGCTAACGCTACACCAATAAGGTGTTACACTGCAAAATAAAAGATATAAACAGCATTAACAGGCTTTTAAAAAGGAGATAATTCAGTGAATGAAACACTGAGTGCCTACAGTGAGATTGTATAGGGAGCATCTTTCTCTGTGGTCATCCCATAAAACCACAGGTACACTGTGCTGCCCTCCAATGTGCATGCTCATGTTTGCGAGTCTGTTTATCAGTGTCATGTTTCCGGACCAAACTCCGGAGGTTGTGCCCTTATCTTGCTGCTGTGGTTCACTTGAGGAGACTCTGCAGCATGGCGGTGGCGTGTGTGGGCCGGGCCTGCTTGTTCTCGATGGCTTTCTTCAGGTACTGAATTCCATCACAGCGTTCCCAGATTTCTTCAAACTGCCTGGGCAGGATCTCCGCCCCCCTCTTTCTGGTCAGACCCGTCTCCTCCAGACTCAGCTCACACATCTCCATATCGTCTTTCCCTGAGTGGTGGACAAATAAGGACAGAGGTTTACTGAAGGGACATGTTTTAAATTTGTACTTACTTACTTTCCACCACTGAAACAAGTGATTGGAAGACATCACCTTCACCCACGGGCATTTTTTTACTCTTTTCTGACATGTTATAGACTAAACCAGCAGTGCCTGAAGATTGGGATCCCTCACAAGATGATTAAAGAGATACAAAAGAAAGATATTTCTGTTACACAAAAGTATGTTTTATGTGAAATTTTTTTCTCTGATTTTTCTCTGATGATTTCATTTTTCTTGTAAAATACTAGACGCTTTTACTATTCAGGTCTTCAGAAATCCTTCAAATTCCACAATCTGAAAAGGAAAAATCATTAAGTTAAACCACTCACAACTCTTGTTCACACAAAGTCCACAACCTGAGATGAAATCACATGTAGATATTGCTTCCTTTTAAGGGGCCACAAGCCAAAAGGGTTGGGAACCACTGGAATAAATGATTCACTGAATAATCCAAAAAATAATGGACATTTTAATCGGTAATAAAAATAATGCTAAGTTGCAGCCCTAATATAAAGCAATGTACAAATGGGATCCTTTGTTATAATATGACAAATGGCAAAAGCTGCTGGCTCACCTGCAACCAACACAATAGGTCGTTTGTCTGGGTGAAGCTCCATCTGTCTGGCTATCCAGGGCCCATCAAAGTGGGCGTACCACCAGCCCTTCTTTTTATTCTGGGGGTCTTTGTACTGGTCGGCGGGCCGGATGAAAGGAATGCGGAAATACCGCTGCTGGCGGTTCATGGCCACTTCCTGATGCTGGGCTGTCGTTGGAGGAGCTGGGTTCTGTTCAGCTGCAGCGGGACAGAATGTGATCATTAAAAAAGTAGAGACCTGTATTAAAAGGGAAGATTGTTTGGAGTATTCACAGCAAAGCATCTGTCATTTGGTCTTAAATAAATGCAACCTTAGAATACTCATGATTTTGCATGTTTTGCTTTTGCATGTCAACACACTGGATGAGGCAGAAAACAAAGTATAAAGCTTTAAACACACAAGATCAAAGAGGACCCAGGAAATGCCCAAATAAACATCACATGGAAAAGCCAGGTAAAGCAGCTTTTAGCCTCTTATGAAATGGCCTCGATAAGACCCCTGCTGCATCAGCAGAGGCCAAGAACAGGATCCAAATATAAGGCAAACAAAGCACCGCCAGTATGGCTTTCAGGAGCCATCATATCAAAAGAGAAAGGCGAGTAAATATAGTGAAAGTAGAAGCAACAGTGAATCTAACGTTCCCATTCCCCATCAAATTTAATGTTTGTTTATAAAATGAAAAAGAAGGGAAATGCAGAGCACCAGTAAGCTTTCAAGTAGCTAAATAACATTTGTGTGTGTGTGTGTGTGTGTGTGTGTGTTTGTGGCACAGCCCATGCTTGGTTGAGTTGAGAATGAAATGAGCAAAGCAGCAAGCTGTCATACTAGCAGCTACTGAACCTGACAAGGCATGGCTGGCAGTTATTTGCTAATTAGAACAAATATTTCTGACACAGCCAGACAGAAGGAGGCTGCAGTTTTAGGCCCTGGTGTTTCGTCGGCTTATTGAATGTTAGGAAACACAGGCAGGTTATTTGTGTGCAGGTAATTAATTCCATCAATGACAGCGAGAGGCGAAAGTGGAGAAACTAAACACTTGTCACCTGTAACCTAATGTGCCTGGGGTGAGGTGTGCATGTGTGAAATGTATAGTGCTGTATATGTGAATGTACAGATGTGTGCTCGTATCCATAGGTGAAGCATTAAATGAAAGTAATTTAGAGCACAGGGATAATACAGGGAATAATCTCTCTACTAACCATAGTCAGTGACAGATTTAGGAGCCCTCTGATCACTTCCGTCATAATTACGTTTCTTGTTCTTGGACTTCCATGCGTGATAGACCTTCAGGCGACGGTGGAACTCCTCTCTGCAGGCCGCCAGCAACTCAATGTCTGTCCACACAACATGACATCAGTGAGTACTCAAATTGATGATTAAATAAATAAATAAATGATTGAAATTGATGACTGATTGGCAACATGGTGAAGTACTTAGATAGACCTGGAACATACAAGTTTGACTTCCATCCTAAGTTGACTGGAGAAGTAAAATGGGATATTACAAGCCTGAAATAAACAATCCCATATGCATCAAAATAAATTGTATTATTTTACTATCTATTAAAAGTGTTAAAGGGGTACTTGATTTAGCATTGAATTTCCATAAGGTTCAGGGACTCACAAGACACAGATGAAACAAAGAATCGTCAGAATTGAAGCATCAGAAGCATCTAAACTTGTAGTCTCTATTATGGGTCAAGCTTCAAAAACCCTGGATCCTACGTTTCCCATAATGCTGGAGTGCATCTGTCATCTTTCTTCCTGCCTCCTAGATACCCATCCTGATAACTTTAGAAGACTGAGTAGTAAATAAAAGGATGTATTGAGGTCAACTGCAGATAGAAATGTGTTAGTTTTATTCATAAGTGTTTGAAAAATTGGGTAGAAGAGTAGAATTTGCTGTTATGTATTAAACCACATGTTTGCCCATTGATGGGTTAAAGTAATTGTTTGACATTTTGGGAAATACGCTTACTGGTATTCGCTTTCTTGCTGAGAGTTAGATGAGCAGTTCGATACCACTCTCATGTCTGTCCATTCAACATTAAGCTTGACTCAACAGAGAGTCCGGCAGAGATTAAACAAACGAGATGTAACATGTTAATTAATGAACTGTAGAGGTGCTGGTAGGTGGATTTTGTTACCTTTGGACAGAGCCAGGCTAGCTATATCCCACTGTTTTCAGTCTTTATGCTAAGCTAAGCTAACCTAACCAGATGCTGGCTGTTGCTTTATATTGAATGGACAGATATGAGAGTGGTATTAATCTTCTCATCTAACTCTCTGTAAAGCATATTTTAAAAGGATGATTGTAATATTGTTCATAATATTTGGTGTTTGACTTGGAAGTTACATGACTAATTGATGCATTGTATGTAAAGAAACTGAAAATAACCTAAAATACCACCCTGATGAAGGCAAAATAGCCGAAAACATTTAGTGAATAAAGCTTAAGTACTTAAGCTTAAAATATAACACAGTATAATGAGGAGTTCAGGGGCTCACACTGTGTTTTCTTCCCTAGGATGAAATACAAAGCAAACATTAACAACATACAGTCCTTTTAGTGAACATAAGGCTATAATCAGTTAGACTTCAAACACAGCCTTTTGGTATCACCAAAGAAAATGGGTTCCACAAATTAGCCAGATGTCCTTGGAATCCCACAGGGGATATCAGAGTCCCTAACACTGATCAGAGTACTGTATACAGTGGCAATTATAAAGGCATCGACAAGCGTGCCACCAAAAAGGCATCTGCTTTTCATGCTGACTGAGAAGAGGGTTGGCTGGGAATGACTAGGAAGGGCAGAAGTCTGCCATCCTCCATAATGGTGATAATTTCCTCTCTCCACCACTAAAACGCATGCAGATGAGCCGCAGCAGCTGTGGGGACATCCTCAGATCGGTCTTTTGACTTTTCAGGCAAGACATTTTGTGTCAACACCGTGTACAGCTGCAGTCTCAGCTTTTTAAACATTCACTTTGGCTACTCCAAAAATTACGGAGAGAAAAATGACACCGAGTGCAGATGAAAAACTTGTGTGTGTGGAGATGGTGCCACGTGCTTGTGGGTATCAAAAGTGCCAAAATGAGATGCTGTTGAATTATTTAATGTGGGGGCTGAAAACTGTAAATACATGAAAGGGAAAAGAGCTGTATCATGCATTTCACTAAGAGCTCTACCACCTTGATCTGTTTGTAAAGGCAGACACACTCTGTTAAGTTGATAAAGGTGGTATCGTGCTGAACTGTGTTTGGGATTTCTCACCACAGGAAGTGTTGATGACATCTCGCAGCTCAGCATACTTCCACTTGCTGAGGTCATACTTTTTCACACCAGCAGCGGCCTTGGTTGCCTGCACCTGAGGACCCCTGTAGCAAGGAACAGATGAACGTGGGTGTGTGAGAGAGAGAGAGAAAAAAGAAAAAGAAGGTGAGTGTGCAGACAGGTGAGAGTGTGACAAGGTGGGAGTAACAGAGAGGGCTAGAGGGGTCTTATTTTTCAACACTGAATATGTTGTGAATACGTTTCACAATCAGAGAGGTGCCAATTTCTAAAAGAACAGCAGAAACAGCTCATAATAAGCACAGCACTAAGAGCCTTACTTGAAAACAAAATCCAGAATTTACACAGTAAATAATTGAAAGTAAAGCGACATTTGATGTGTAATTATACTGGATCTAATCATTTTCAAGCGTAGTGTGATGAGGAAATTCAATGGCAGACAATTTACATGAATATTAACAGGAAAACAGGATTTATTAAGTGTAACGCCCTTAGTGAGAAATGAAAACAGATGCCTCACTTCTTTCAAGCTCTCCTCATTGTCTCAGCTCACATTAGAGGCCGGTCAGCAGGGGAGTTGAAGAGCAGTTTATCCATATCCTTGCAGCCTACTGTTTCAACTCCACTTAAAATGATGCAAAGCTCTTCTAATGTTACAACTTGCCAGATGCCACCTTACATCTGCTGGCATTTGGAGTGTTTTTTCCCCAGGCTTATTTTAACAGGAATGAGAAATGACTGAAAAATAAAGGTGAAATGACGCAGCACTTTAATAGATTAATCAAACTGATGGCGCAGAGTTTCAGCTACTTAAATAACTGCTGCAGCAAGTCTGAGCTCATGTCAGCCGTGGCTCCAGCTTCCCTGCTGAGTTGAGGCTGCTAATTCAATAATACAAAGGATTTAGCTCCTCTATTTACAGTCGGCATAGCTGCTAATGTCTCAGAGTAGAGGATTACTGATTCACGAATCATTAACCAGATTACCATTATAATTCATACTGACTGGTAAGATGAAACTGATTCAGGATCATCTTCATTCTGGCTAAGATGTGCCAGGATGTGATGGTGATGAACCAGGGCTGAGGCTTTATTTTTGCTGCATCCAGGAAAAAAGAAGCAGAAGTGAAGCGATGGCCAGGACTCTGCTTTTTGGCAGTAGGTGAACAGGAAATGGATATTTGCAGAAAGAAGGAGGTGGTCCTCTAGCTACTACGCCAGCCAGTGTGTATACTTCTACTGCACGCATGCTTTCATCTGTTTAAGCTCTGAGGTGCGCACACGTAACACACATGGCCTTCTTTCTTGCAACAGATCTGCTTTTGGTGTTGCATGTCTCCTGCTCTCCCTGTGAGTCAGCTGACCCCTGGATGCTCGAGCCAACACTGACAAGATTACAGGCTATTGGATCAAATGTAAATTTGTGTTCACTGCACTTGCATATAAGGCCCCTGCAGGCTTTGAGAGAACTTCTCCTGGCTTTAAACACAGTTCTGTCCCACTTACACCGTGGAGGTCAAATTAAGACGAAGGTTTAGGAGTATAAAGTGGTTAGATATGATGTACTGTATGAGGGTGAGGACTGCCAGGCATGTGTCTGTTGAACATACAGTAGTTTAAACACTGTTCTCAATCAATGGCTGTGTCCAAAATCACTCCCTATTCTCTACATAGTGCACTATATTTGTATCTGAATTTACTGCTTACTACAGCATAAACTACTGAGTGTCTATTATATAGGGCATAGTGAATGATTTCGAACACAGCTAGTGTGCAAGGTACATTAAACTGTAGGTAACCATGGGAACAGTACTACACATTGTGTTCCTGTACGTAACCAGTTTTCCCTCCTTGGTAAAACTACAATGGCATGACAAACAGGTGGTTTCTGACCCCTCACAAGGGGTCCCAAGATATATCTGAGGGGTGATGAAAAATCAATATTATTGTGTTTATTTTTTCTGTTTGTTAATTTCTGCTTCATTCTTGTGAAATACTTTCACCTCTCCAGTCCTCTAAAAGGTCTTTAAATGAAACAATTTGAGAAGAGAAAATCAGTCTGGTTGAACTGCTCACAACTCATGTCCACACTGAGACCATAACATGTGATGGGGGGTCACAAGGGGACATCGCAAGCCAAAATGGTTGGGAACCACTGGGTTAAACTGACTACAAAATGTTAAAGAAATGTTTAAAGTTTTGAACACTGCTCTTCATTATCCCTGTGGTGAGTATGAAGTTGATAATAAACTCTGAGGTGTCCTGATACAGAAAATAATGAAGCATTATTTTCCTTCCTATTTTTGTCTCTATCAGGACACCTTGTCTTGTATTCACCTACACAAGGTAGAGCATGTCAACACTAGTGCTGAGCTCACTCTCAACACCAGTGAATACATTTAGCACAATTTTGTACCACCATAAATACTGTAAATTGCATCTTTTATTGCAGTGGTAAGAAAAAAATTTATATTGTGGGTTGTTGTTAGGGAATAACATTTCTTATGTAATTAGACTAGTTATAAAGTATACATGTATCCAGAGGACACAAACACCTATCAAATTTATAAAAACTCAATATGTGAGTCAGGGGAAGCACATAGATAGTCAAGCTCATGAGCTTGTGCTGTGCACCAGCACTGCAAAGGACACAGTCGAGCAGAGCCAGTTAAGGTCAGAGTAACAAAAAGATCACATACTGCACATTCTGATCCACCTCTCTTTTATGATTTGGTGTGCCATCTTCATTTCTGAGTAACCAATGAACACACATAATTATCCTCTAAACTGGCTTATCTTATGATTCATGCCACATAAAATAACACATACTAAATTTGACTGATGATTTCTTAAAATCAAAGGATTTTTATGTTGGATTTGCATTGCTGGTATAATCTTGCATCTATATTAAGGAGCTGAGACATTTAGGACTACGACAGAGATTAACACAGACAGTGAGGGAGGGAGTGAGTGATTATTGTTGGTGTTAGGTAGACTTGGACACGGGCAGTAATAGAAACCTAAGCTGATATCTTACATGGCTCTGGCTGAGGATGAAGAGATAGGAAGATCTGAAAAACACTCATCACTGGGAGAAAATACAGCAACAGGAATAAAATTGCAGTTACACATGCATGCTGAGGTCAAAATTACATTTTGTTTAACCTGGAGGTTATTGTTCACGCTGCTTATTTACTGTGCACTGCATACTGCACCAAAGTAGGCACAAAGGCGTGCATTGCGTTCACATATACAATACCTGCGCAGGCCTGCGTCCATCTGCCCCTCCTCAGTGATGAGCTCTGCTTCACTCTGAGCGATTCTCATGGCTAACTCCCTGTCTCTTCTCTCCTGCTCCAGTATGGTGGCGCGCTGAACCTGCTCCTCACGCTCCAGAGCCAGCTCAATTTCCAACTCTGCCTGTAAACACACACAAACACATAACACTTCCTCTTTTAATGTGACTTTTTAAAATCTACATAAATCTAGATCCTATCCAAATACTAATGCTGCCCCGTGTGCCAGACAATCATAACAATTAGAGCTCTGCTGTTTGCCCAAGCCAGATTAGACCTATTTATCCAAGTCGTAGGGCTGCGAATAAAGCTTTCGATTCATTCGTCCAGACACAACAGGGCATACAGCAGAAAAACATTCAACAACAATCAGTTGGAACTAGGTTTGACCCAGATTCAAACTCCAGGTTTTTATTTGCATGTGTATCTATCTATATCTATATATATATATCTATATATATATAGATATATATATGTAACCATCTCCTATCTCCTTAAAGAAAGCCACTAATGAAGTCCACAATGGATACTTTTCTCTGAGGAGCTTTAAATATGAATGCCTCTCCAGTTAAGAATATATTATTCATACTGTTGGATGGTCCAGTCAGCACCTGTGATACGTGGCTAGGGTCAAGCATGAGAAACTCAAAAAACCCCCCTCAAAATTGAGATGGCTTCAGTATGAAAGTTGAGTTTCTTTACAGCTAGTGCTAGCAGGATTATTAGACACCCTTGTATTATGCGGCTTTATTACACCGATTTACCAGTTCTGAAACAGATATTTTATGCTAAACCCCAAAATCTCCCATGGCACTCTCCCAGTGAATTTGACAATCTTTTCCAAAAAAGTCAGATCAAACATATTGTTTGTACTATGAGGCCCATGAGATGCATTGACTTCCTCACTCACATTTCACAAGAGAAAAAAAGATAAAAACAGCTCCAGAAGTTGTTCATGTTTACGAATATTCATTACACTCCTGTGAATGATAGGGATAACACATTGGAAATCTTCAATTGAGTGGAGTTGGCCTTTAAGAAAATAAATACTGCAGACTTGAAGACTGGATGGTGTACAATAAATAAAGTAAGGTTGAAAGACACCATGATATATAGTTTGAAGGGAGCAGGATACAGTGCTAGACTAACCTTTGACATAGCAGAAAATAGCAAAGAACAAAGAGTAAAATGCAATCGAAGTCACAGCAAGTTTGCTGCTGCAGCTTTCAGCCTTAGAGCTGTGGGTAAACAAACTTTGCAAAGAGCCTTCTGAGACATGTGGCTTATGACAGCCTGGTGTCAACTGTCTTGCGACTAGAACGGAAAAAAATGACAGCATGCAAATGTCCAACTGGCCTTGGGTGAATAAAAAGGGCTTTAGATGTACAGAAGGTGTGATGTACGTGTAACAGATGGATGAATGGATGGTTAGGAAAGGTGGGACATAATGACAAAAAACAGGTGTGTGTAGTGAAGAGCCCAGAGGAGAAAAAATAAGGAAAGAAACAGCAATGAAACAAAAAAGTGACATATTAAATGTGAGTAAGTAAAACAGGCAGAGATGGATAAAGGTGACAAAGTGTAGATGAGAATAAAGGCATGATAATAAAACACAGGATAGCGTACAGAGGGATAAAGTTAGGATAGTTTAGTTAGGAGAAACTCGGCAGGAAGTGGAATCATCAATCAAGAATGTGTGGGCAACCCTCTGGGAATCTGACCAATGTCATGACCCAGCTGCTGCCTTGGGAGACCAGAGCGCTAACAAATGTTTCACTCAGAGGAGAGAGCAGGCAGGGTCTGCCACTGAGAGGAAACATTAAAGCCATACCTGCCCATTAAATACAAAACACACATACTTTATACTATGTCCTTAGAAGCCATGGGATTAAGGTCAGTATGGTATAGTGACATGAAATTTGCTTTAAGTTATTGGTATGCTTTTGCAAACAGGGACTGTTTTGAAAATGTTCTTGGTGTGTTCAAATGCTTATGGAAAACTTACAGTCCATGCTTGCTGATTGTTTGTGACTTCCTACAACATACTGTACTGTAGCTCATAAATGCAAAGCTTTCCGACAAACGATTCTGAAGTCTCAGATGTTGGAGCTTCCTTTAACGCCTCAATCCAATTGCTTTGTTTGTGTCATGATGTGGACTTTTGTGGGTTCTTGTTTTATTTTGACGTATGGTTTTGTCAGTGTGTTCCTGCCCTAGTGTCTCCCCTGGTCTTGATTGTTTGTTGATTTGCTTCACCTGTGTCTCGTCACTCACCTGGTTCTGTTTCCCCCGATTAGTCCTGTCTCTATTTATACCTGTCTGTTCCCTGTGTGCCTTGTTGCGTCATTGCTCTATGTCGCGTGTGCTTGCTTGTCTGTGTTCTGTCGGTGTCTACCACTTGTTCATGTGTTTTTTCCACGCGGGAGTTTTCCTGTTGTTTTCGGCTTACGTGCTAAGTGTAAGTGTTGAAATAAAACCTTTAAAACTGCTCTGAGCCTTCCACTCTGTCTGCGTTTGGGTCCTCTCACCAGTGATGCCACCTAACAGTTTGTTTGCCATTTTTTAACCCATATTAATGTACAGATTATTTTCCTGAGTAATCAATTTACCTTTTGATCTATAAAAAGGTCAGAAGACAATGAAAATGCACATTGAAAGTTTGATGAGTCCAAAGTGATGTCAATACAGTCCAAACCTAAAGAGATTCAGAGAAAATAAGCAAATGTTCCAGAAGCTAGAACCAGTGAATTTTTGGCATTTTTTCTTGAAAAATGATTCAAACCATCAATGGATTATCAAAATTGTTGCATATTAATTTTGTTGATATACTAATCCATTGATTGAGTAGTTGTTTTAACTCTATTGCCATTATGTACACAACCACACACTCTACAAAACCCTTTGAATTACATATTACATAAATTGATTGAACTCTGCTGATTTCAAACCCAATCTCCATTTCTGTAAAATAGGCTTCTATGTTAAACTCATTATATTGCTCAGTTTATTTTATGTGTTTAACCAGAATAATTCAGTGACAGGGTTCAGCTTTCCAGAAACAATACTGCTCAGTCTAGGATTAGGATTAAGTCTAGGAAACCATCTTGCTTAAATGTGATTATAATGGCAGGGTATGAGCACTCAGTCGCTGCAGGGGTGTAGGGGTCTGTTACCTCATTGGGGGTAAACAAGAAGCTTAGAAGAGACTGCAGGGAACCATGAGTTCATAAACATGTGCACCTAAAAATAAATTAAATCTACCTACAGTAGAAATCTTAAAAAGGTGTATACAGTGTGTACACAACTTGATATTCAAACTAATAGTTTTCATTGATTTTCCTAGGTCATCTTCTTACAGTACACCATGGAAAAATATAACGTTTGAGAGGGGTCCAAACCTGTATTACTTTCTCCTCCTCCTCTCTCTTTTTTCTATCCTCCTCCTCCTGCTTCCTCTTCAGCTCCATCTCTGCTTTCCTAAAATGTTTGGAGAAAAGAAATCTTTACTGAGAGAAAACGTTACTAAGATCGACAACTTATACTTTCTTACAACATACAACCTTTACATTTACTAAAATTTCTACTGATAATTTTCCCCCCGCCATCGCTTACAGTCTTCTGTCCTCTTCCTCCTGTTTGCGTCGTTGCTCTTCCTTCTCCCTCTCCCTTCTCTCTTTCTCCATCTCCTCCTCAATGTGTTTCAGCCTCTCACTCTCTTCCTCCTCCTGCTTCTTCTTTTGCATTGAGGCGAGCAGCTGCTCTGAGCGTTTCACCAGCCCCTGGTACTCTGTGTCAATCTCTTTCCAGGTCATCACTATGGCCTAGGAGTAAAGAGAAAGATTGGAATGGCAGGTCATGGTCACAAAATGAAGAAATACTTTATATTTCTTTATCCAACTGTTCAATCAATTCTCAGCCTTAAGCCTCAGTGGAGTTCAAAGCCATGGGTTGCTCTGAACACCATTACAACAAGGTGTTTATTGGTAATAAAAACTGATGAGATTCCCTCGGGATGGTTAACATGCTCTTCTGAATTTGGTTGAATAAAAGTTTTTTCGGGGGTCAACTTTCAATCAGGGGAGGTAACATTTGAGAAGCGACACCGAGTGCACTTATACCCTGACTTGGCACACACTCCGCTGTTACCATGACATAACCTTCCCATGTGGCAACGAAGGAAGACACTGACTGACACTGTGCCTACCTGTCACTTGCACACCGCAGCACTCAATTCCCCACTATGCTTGTCAGACAATCAGCGGAGGGAGAAGAGGTCACCGTATTGTGAAGATTCATTAGAGGGAGTCTCTAACAGTGTCACAGATGACAAGGTCTCGTCCCCAACGTATAGAGGTCTGAATGACAACCATTGGCATCTCATGCATTATTCACTCAGAGACGCCATGCCAGGAGCAATTCCTAAGCACTCAGAACGCCATGAGTGTCGGCAGTGGGGCTGCTAATAGGCTAACAGAGGAACATAGGGGAGGCGGAGAGGCTGATTGGGGTAGAAGAGTGAGAAAGGGTCGGGAGTCACAGGTGCATCAGTGTCAATCAGGATACCTCGAGGAACCTATGAGCACTTTAATCATACCTGTTGATTGCATACAGGTAACGACATGAGTACACCATTTCAAGTAAATCAACACTATTGCGGAATTAAGTGTCTGCATGTGTTTGTGATGATTTGCTGTACCTACAGGGTCCAATAAGACGGGTTCTTATTGCACAGGGAGAGCTGGGATTTCACTAACCAAGTTTGATCATTTAGCGAAACAGACTCACTAAATTATATTATTGGAGGATTTCTTCTTCACCTAGCTCTTCTTTTTATCCTGAGGTGATTGAAAATATTGATTCAGAGAGAAAGAATGAGGAAAAGGGCACAGCACACTTAGGAAAGGACATAGCCTACAACAAGAGAAGACTGGTTGCGCCGAGGAGATACGCGTCTGAATGTACAGAACAATATAAATGTAAGGGAGTCATGCTTTAAGCAAGGTATGTGCTCTGAAAAATCTTCCCTGGATAAACACATAAAGAAGAACAGCAAAATGTTTTATGTACACCCTATTGCTCACACTGTATCATACTCAAAGCACCTGAAAAACTGTTGACATTTTTAAAATCACCAGAGCAATAATCCCTGGGTTATATGAAAGAGGTGAACACAGTCAGGCGTGCTCACAGACCTGCCAATGACTCACCTTTATCTTTGCTAACAGAGCGTCTATGGAGGTGGCCAGCTCCTGAACCTGTTTGGCCATCTCCTGCTTGCCCTCTTTTAGCCCGTTCACCACCTCGTTGAACCGCTCCATGTGTTTCTTCAGGTTTTGGACCTTCACTATACCATCAATGCTATTAGAGAAGCAGAAAATGCTAACTTACACATGAATATGTCATAAACAAGTTAGAGCATATGTAGAGTTTCATTCAAATGGCCACTGCTTAAAAGAGGTGACAAACGAGAAGTGATAAAGTGCAACTGAGGCATTAGTTTAAGAGTTTAGACACACTGAAATTAAAATATATTTTTCTAATCCTGTGTCCTTAATTGTTCAGTTATGTTTTATATTACAGACCAGATATATATCCAAAAAATATTTTTTTCATCAATATCCCTCTATTCTCTTTCTGTAAAACATTAAAACATGTTTGAGGACTTGTCTTGAACTCAGGGGCATAAACATAAATTATTCCAATCAAATGTCCTTTTGGACGGCAAGCTAACCCCGCCCATCATATAAAATCACACTTGACTGTTAGCTTGTGGGTCATAGTAGTTAACAGAGCAATATCAGGTCAGAGGTGTGTGTTTGTTAATATTTCCAAGAAAGCGTGGTTTTGTTGTAATTTATTCATTTCCCCCCTTCTTCTACCTCCTGTCTATAATGCGAGTGAGGGAGGTGTGGGTGGAGGACATTTATAGCTCTTTATCACTCCATATTTGTCAAGCCATGCCCACTATCGAGCATTTCACTGTGACTTTAAAAAAACGTTTGGTCTTTGTAGGGATTTTATATATTTTAAAGACACGTGAGATACCTTTTTCCTTTCTTAGTTTTCACCAAAAATAGACATATTACTGTTAGGAATAACACCTCATATTGAACTACATGTGAGTATGCTGTTATAAAACATTTCCTCAGGCATCCATACACATACTGCCACTCACAATCAAAATCTGATTCAGAAAACCCATCATCTGGATGGCTGCTTTCATCTGAGCCATTTTTCCACATGCAACCCAATACAGCAAGACATGCTGTATTTCCCAAAGCAGTATAGTGAGACATCATGACTTTCTAGATTGATTTGAACTCCTAAATGCACAATGTGGGAAAGCCATCAAAACAAACCAAGCGAGAATCCGTTTAAGTAAAAAGCACACAGAGAGTACAGGGTGAAAAATAAGAGAGCAAAGGGCAACAAACAGAAAGATGGTAAAAATGAGGCGCGTGTGTGTGTGTGTGTGTGTTGGGTACAAGAACTAGGAGGAGACTTACCGTGGCTTATGCTTTCTCTTACACAACCACATGCGGACAGTCTTCTGAATCTTAATACAGGCCAAAGCTCTGTAACTCATCTTGTTTCGAACTGTTGAAGATGGGAAGAAAAAAAAAATCTTTATTTATAGAGCACTTTTCTAAAACCACGTTACAAAGTGCTTCACACAAGGCAACAACTTCACAACAAGCAGATCATAAACATTTTCCAAAACAAATGAACCAATTACAAAAAACAAATAAAACAAATGAATCCAATAAAAACATATAAAACAATTAAAACCAGCAAACGGAAAGTCAGTAAAAATCAAGAAAATCAGGAAAAGCTCTCCGATAAAAGTATGTTTTAAGAAAAGATTTAAAAGAGGTCACTGATTCTGCCGACCTGATGTCCTCAGGCAGCTCGTTCCAGAGCTTTGGGGCTCTGACTGCAAACGCTCTGTCACCTCTAGTTTTCAGCCGTGCTTCAGGAACAGACAAAAGACCTCTGTCCGAGGATCTCAGGCTACGTACTGGCTTGTATACAACTAAGAGGTCAGATATGTAGGATGGAGAGAGGCCATGGAGAGCCTTAAACAGTAACAGTAAAATCTTAAAATCCAAAACATACTGGGAGCCACTGCAAGGCTCTGTTGTGTGCTGCTCAAAGCTTAAGTTACTGTCAAACCAAACGCCAAGATTCTTTGCAACAGGCTTGATGTGTTCCAACAGCGAACCAGCAGATGGCAGGATTTGTTTTGCTATGTTCTGGGGGCCAATTACGACAATCTCTGTTTTGCTGGAGTTAAGCTGCAGAAAATTTTGTGACATCCAGTTTTTGACATCACATAGGCAGTCATGTAGTGAACTCAGCATGCCAGGATCAGTGGCTCTAACGAGCAGGTAGATCTGTGTGTCATCGGCATAACAATGTCTATGGATAATATGTCCTAAGGGAAGCATGTACAGAGAAAATAAAATTGGTCCCAAAACTGATCCCTGAGGGACACCATACTTGACAGGAGCAAAAGTTGACTTGTAGTTATTAATGGAGACATAGAACCTCCTGTTTAACAGGTATGAAGAGAACCATTTTAAGGCTGTACCAGATATTCCTACCCATTCTAACAGAATGTTGTGATCGAATGTATCAAAGGCAGCGCTAAGGTCCAGAAGAACAGGGACTGAGTACATGCCATTATCAGCCATTAAAAGGTTATTAGTCACCCTGAGCAGGGCAGTCTCAGTGCTGTGATGCTTGCGAAAGCTGGAATGAATTAAATTTTTCAAAAATGTTATTGTTATCTGCTGTTAAAAGCAATTGCTTGGACACATATTTTTCTAACATTTTTGATATAAAAGGCAGTTTTGAGATTGGTCTATAATTTTGAGGGACGGTAGGATCCAACCCAGGCTTTTTTAAAAGAGGTTGTACACATGCAGTTTTAAAGTAATCCGGGACGCAACTATAAGATAACTGTTAAAAACTGACAACAGACAGATAGATAGATTCAGTGATTTTGAGAAGAAATTTTGTTGGTATTATATCAACTGGACTGGAAGACACTTTCATATGAGATGCTATTTCTAAATCAATGATTTTGAGAAGAAATTTTGTTGGTATTATATCAACTGGACTGGAAGACACTTTCATATGAGATGCTATTTCTAAAAGCTCAGACAAAGAAATGGGAGAAAAAAGTGATTTAAAGTGTTCCGTAGTGGGTGGTGGATATTAGAGTATGTGCCGATAGGGGTAACAGATGCTCTGATGGACTCTACTTTATCAATGAAGTAAATTAAAAGCCTTTCATAATCAGCGTCACTTTCCGCTGGGGCAGAGGGAGGCGTCGGATTTACCAGCTGATCAACAGTCCTAAATAAGACTCTGGGGTTATGCTGATGGGCAGAGATAAGTTGAGAGAAATATTGTACTCTTGCATTCTTTACCATGTTGTTGTAGTCAAGTAGTAGCGCCTTCATACAATTATAATGTACTTGAAGACCTGAAGATCTCCGCTCTGCTTTCCTACGCTCAGATTTACAGCTACAAATATTTTGGTTTATCCAAGGCTGCTTTTCTTGTGTAGGTTTTGACAAATGCCCTGAGATAAACTGCAATAATAAGGTGAAGTGCTAATAAGTGTTAAATAAATTGCCAGGAACATACATTTCCTCAGGTCACTTATTACACAAATAAGCAGAAGCCAGCCTGCACTTTGTTATGGGGTGGAAATCAGTAACTTGGCACAGAGTGTAATGGTTCAAGGAATTTCTTTTACAGTACTATTGCATACTGCTAGGGGCTGTTGCTTTCAACATTCAGAAAGAATGGAAAAGTGAGCAGTTGTGCAACTGGCCTTTCTTCAATTATTCATTTTTTTAAATTCATTTGCAGTTTTTGTGTAGAAGTGTGTCATGTTATGTGGCTGATTTTCCAATATGGGTGTATATTGGAGACTTTTTTCAGAAATAGTTTAATTACTTGTCACCTCTCTATTAGAAAGGACTGACTCAGGCATATGGCTGCATGATGACAGACACGTACATAGTGCATCGGGCGTTATGTTGTATAAGTTAAATCATGACTTTATTGGTAGGAAACAGACATAACCCCAGCACAAATTTGAATAATGATGACATATTTTCTTCAATGTCCAGACCAAGTGTAGTAAATGAGCTCAATCCTAAAACACACCAAAATACACTAAAATTTGACAAAATAATTTGCATTAGAGAAAATCATTCATGATCTACACTGCAGATACTTGTATTGAGGCTGCTTGAGTTACACATCACAAGTTCTGTTGCACAGTGGATTCAACCTACGTTTGATGACAGACAGGCTGCACCACTGGACCTTCTTCCAGCGGCTGCACACCAGCCACGTGTTGACTTTCTTCAGCAGCTCTGCGAGGTGGTCTGGATCAGACTTCATTATCTGGTCAAACTCAGCAAACTGATGCACGCGCACAAACACAAAAACACAAATTGTGTTTGATGATCCTTGTAGTTTAAGGCATATTTGTGTTCTCTAGAGCTCTGCAACATTAATGCGTAATCAGTTCTGTTGACTTCTCTGTACCTTTCCAGGGCGGAAGAACACTCTGGTCAATCCAAACTTGAAGTCATTCTCATTTAGTCCCAGAGCTTTGAACAAAAGCTACAGAGGAACAAATTCACATTCAGTGACACAGCAACATTGTATATGTGGTAAGAATGTAGGGCACTTAACTTTTTATGTTAATCTTTTCCTAATTCCTTATTTTAAACAGATGATCTACTTATTTAAACCCAACAGTACACTTTGTATTTATCCAGTGAAGCAGAAAACTATTCAATTTATGTAATCCAACCTTGCAGAAGAGTCGTGGATTCAGGCGTGTGAGCTTGTCAGGCATATACTGTTTATACATGTTGTAGAGCTCATGGAACGGGGCTCTGGAGGGGAAGCCCCCCTGCATCAAGTCCAACACCGATACCATTCCTAATCAAGAGAAACACACAAACAAAGAAAAAAATCTTGACATATGAAGCGCTATTAAAGACAAACAGTATTACAGGAATTACAGTACACTGTAACTATTGACAGTCTATCAAAGGAACATTATGAGCTTGAAGCAAGCAAGCTGAAATCTGTTACATACAGCATACATTAGCATACACTCCCTGACAAGTACCTTATCAATGTCTAATGTGTGTTATATAGATAGAGTTTCATATCTACAGGAGAGGGGCAAAATAACGCAAGTACACTGCAGGAAAGAACAATGTTACTATAATATAATCCCAATCACAAAGGCATCTAAGTATCCTTAGTGTATTTACTCATCCTAAAGATTATAATATATATATATAGTGAATATAACAACTGTTTATAATATTCTACAGTGCATATTGTACATACTGATTTTGATCCTACCTGAGCACTGCAGCTGTGAGAGAATAAGAGCTCCTTCAAACTGGTGGCTGACCATCTTCAGGTTGGGCTTTACACAGCGGATGAAACTTGAGCCCTACGCACACAAAGATTAATCAGGAAAACCTGTCTCGGCACAGTACTTCTCAGTGAATCTTTATAATTGACATCGGAATAACAACATGTATGTAATAGTAGTGCTGTGATAACTTAAAACATTGTAGTACATGCTGTACATTGTAAAGGGTGGTTTATTTCATATTGATTCTGAGCAGAAAGTGAAAAAAAGTTCTAGAAAATATATAATACATACATATAATATAATAAAACTGACATATTACTCACAGTACTGCGGAGCTTTTCCAGTAGCAGGTTCAGCTGGGTCTGTGTGTGCAAGCAGACAAAAAGGTAATGTTTAATGATTTTTTTTAAATGTTTGTGATGAAGGTAGCCCAGACAGACATTTCAAATGAGGCAGTAGTGACACACATCCTTGTTAACAAAGACAAAGACAACAAACAGTCATGCAAGGACATTTATTTGCATAGCACCTTTCAACAACATGGCAAATCAAAGTGCTTTACATAAGACATAAAGGCATTAAGACAAGATATAAAAGACACACAAGGCAATATAAAAGGACACAAAAATAGGATTTAAAAGGATTAAAACAAAGTAAAATAGAGGATTAACACATGATCAAATAGAATAACAGATTAGACAGTAGAATAAAATTACAGTACAGTGCAAGGTTTGAATTAATAGTACCAAATTTAAAAGAAGAGTTGGAGCAACTCGAGTTTTCTGGGAGTTTGTTCCAGATATGTGGTGCATAAGAACTGAATGCTGCTTCTCTGTGTTGGGTTTTGACTCTGGGGACAGAAAGCAGACCTGTCCCAGACGATCTGAGAGGCCTGGGGGGTTCATAACGGAGCAGCAGATCAGAAATGTATTCAGGCCATTAACCATTCAGTGCTTCATAAACCAGCAGTAGTATTTTAAAGGAAAATCTTTGACAAACAGGAAGCCTGTGTAAAGAACTGGACTGGTGTATTCCACTCTCCTGGTCTTAGTGAGGATCAGCTGCAGCTGTCTGATCACCTGTAAAGACACTGTTACAGTAGTCGAGCCTACTGAAGATAAATACATGGACTAGTTTTCCTAAATCCTGCAACATAAGACCTATAATTCTTGATATATTATTTTGATTTCTACATGGTGCTACCTTTACCTTAGTGGTGCAATGGCATCAATGACATTAGTCATTTTAGAACTGAAATTATCTACAAGATCATTGGCTGAGACCCAAGTGGGTGAGGTGTGGAAGAGAAAGCCTGAATGAATAATTCACTGGTGTTTTCAGTGATATACCGTTTTGTGATGAACTCTGATTGAACATTTGTGTGCACTGAGATAGTCATGTCAAAGAAAACACAGGAATGATCAGAAAGCAACATCAGTCACCACAACCATAGAAATGTTAAGACCCTTGGAGACGATTACGTCCAGAGTGTGCCCCTGATTGTGTGAGGGTGCTGTCACGTACTGAGTCAGTGTGTAGTTTTCCAGCATACAACACAGTTCTTTAGTGCTGCTGTCCTGGGAGTTTTCAACAGGAATGTTAAAATCACTAACAATAACTACACAGTCAATGCAGATGATAGACAGCAGTTCCGCAAATTCATCATAAAAGTTTGTCCTGTATTTAGGTGGCGTGTAGATACTTAAGAATACAGCGTACACGACATGCGACACTCAACTGAAGAGCAACATATTCAAAAGAAGCTAATTTTCTACAATGTATCTGCTTGCACTGACAAACACAAGCTTACAATCAAACAAAAACAACAATGCATAAATGTTGCTATACAAATACTTGTAAAGACGCTTAATACTGCTAAAAAACTGATTCTTACATCACATCAGAGGTAAAGACTGCTCATTTTGACAGATTTATGTTAACATGTTTCCAACCGTAGAAAATGAGAACAACTAGTCCCACGTGTCCCCTCCATATAACACATTCTAGCTTTTAGTATCTTTTTGAAACACACACATCATCACATCGTGCTTGAGTCCATGCCTGGTGCATTAGTGATGCAAGCAAAGAAGCTACATTAGTGATAAAGTAACCTCAAATCAAAATAAGACTGCCGTTGGATGTTTTGGTTGCTGTTGAAACACAAGACATGCGGCTGAACGTTGTGTACTTCTGGCTCAACACACTTCTGTGTCAAAGAGTGTTTCATTCTGTCTCTTTTTTATTTATTTCAGTCCCCCTGTTTTCTAACTCCTCTCTATTATACCTCAAGCTGACTTTATCCAGCTTTATCCACCAAGGAAGGTTTTCTCAAAGGAAAGAGGTGGGAGACTGGAGGAAATCTAAGAGAGGGGAACCTTGAATAAGGAGGAGAAAGAGGGATGAAGAAAAGAGTGGAAAGGTGAAAAGTTACAGAACAGGTCTAGAGATTAGAGTAAGAAAAGTCTGAAAAGAAGCTAAGACAGATAGATAAATAGATAGATAGATAAGATAATGGCTTTTTTGTGAACTATTTTACAACATTTTACACATTTAAATTGGGAAACAGTACATTTAATGAACAATAAAGGACACTGGAATCTACAATAACACAAAGTNTGGCGCTATATAAATAAAACTGAACTGAATTGAATAGAATACAATAAAAATACAGCTCGTATAAGATATGTAAACCTAAGCATTATACAGCTATCATAGATACACATATATATAAACCTACATATAAAATGTATACATACAAATATTACTAAGCTAAAATAATAATATCCATCCTCAAACACAATATATTTCAACAGTTAATACAAACACCATTAAAATGCTAGCTGCTAAACAGTCTACACAAACTCTGTTATGCTAGATTACACAGCACAAAATGCTAGCTGCTACACAACGAATGAACATCTGACATGCTGTCACACTGTGTCTGCTGTCATTTACCCTCAGCTGCCACATGAGGTGACTACTTCAACAGCTAAGATGTCAAATATACACCTGATGTAATCAGATGGTCTTCTCTGGTACAACTTGAAACAGTGTCATATTAAGGGGCCTACAGCTCATTTTTGCTCCTGAGGCCCTTTGCAGGTTTATTCAGTCCTGCTCATCACCATGTCATTGTGTGAAGGCCTAATGTGTCCATACACGTCACAAGAGAGACAATTTATGGATAATTCCAAAATGCTTGTTAACTGAAGGCTTTCATTCCCCAAAATATCTTCAATTATCTTCAAGCAGGATGTTGTATTATCCAGTGTAACCTGGTGAAATGAGGCTGAGATAAATTATTCTTTTATGTTTGAAGTTTGATTGACTCATTATGGAGCCTTCATGTCCCCAACTATCTGGGTGAGATCTTGCGTGGAGCCCCAGATCGAGGGAGATTATCAGTGGTCTTGTATGTCTTCCATTTTCTAATAATTGC
>LKNJ01001160.1:52510-157852 GCA_002120245.1 Maccullochella peelii
GCATTACAGAGACTCTCGTATGAACCACAGAGTAAACGCTGCCTGTTGAGCGTACGGACCTGATGACAGGCAGCAGCGGACCGAAGGTTTCCTCCTGCGTGCAGAGCATCTCCGTGGTCTTCCATTTTCTAATAATTGCTCCCACAGTTGATTTCTTCACACCAAGCTGCTTACCTATTGCNTGAAGATAAATACATGGACTAGTTTTCCTAAATCCTGCAACATAAGACCTATAATTCTTGATATATTATTTTGATTTCTACATGGTGCTACCTTTACCTTAGTGGTGCAATGGCATCAATGACATTAGTCATTTTAGAACTGAAATTATCTACAAGATCATTGGCTGAGACCCAAGTGGGTGAGGTGTGGAAGAGAAAGCCTGAATGAATAATTCACTGGTGTTTTCAGTGATATACCGTTTTGTGATGAACTCTGATTGAACATTTGTGTGCACTGAGATAGTCATGTCAAAGAAAACACAGGAATGATCAGAAAGCAACATCAGTCACCACAACCATAGAAATGTTAAGACCCTTGGAGACGATTACGTCCAGAGTGTGCCCCTGATTGTGTGAGGGTGCTGTCACGTACTGAGTCAGTGTGTAGTTTTCCAGCATACAACACAGTTCTTTAGTGCTGCTGTCCTGGGAGTTTTCAACAGGAATGTTAAAATCACTAACAATAACTACACAGTCAATGCAGATGATAGACAGCAGTTCCGCAAATTCATCATAAAAGTTTGTCCTGTATTTAGGTGGCGTGTAGATACTTAAGAATACAGCGTACACGACATGCGACACTCAACTGAAGAGCAACATATTCAAAAGAAGCTAATTTTCTACAATGTATCTGCTTGCACTGACAAACACAAGCTTACAATCAAACAAAAACAACAATGCATAAATGTTGCTATACAAATACTTGTAAAGACGCTTAATACTGCTAAAAAACTGATTCTTACATCACATCAGAGGTAAAGACTGCTCATTTTGACAGATTTATGTTAACATGTTTCCAACCGTAGAAAATGAGAACAACTAGTCCCACGTGTCCCCTCCATATAACACATTCTAGCTTTTAGTATCTTTTTGAAACACACACATCATCACATCGTGCTTGAGTCCATGCCTGGTGCATTAGTGATGCAAGCAAAGAAGCTACATTAGTGATAAAGTAACCTCAAATCAAAATAAGACTGCCGTTGGATGTTTTGGTTGCTGTTGAAACACAAGACATGCGGCTGAACGTTGTGTACTTCTGGCTCAACACACTTCTGTGTCAAAGAGTGTTTCATTCTGTCTCTTTTTTATTTATTTCAGTCCCCCTGTTTTCTAACTCCTCTCTATTATACCTCAAGCTGACTTTATCCAGCTTTATCCACCAAGGAAGGTTTTCTCAAAGGAAAGAGGTGGGAGACTGGAGGAAATCTAAGAGAGGGGAACCTTGAATAAGGAGGAGAAAGAGGGATGAAGAAAAGAGTGGAAAGGTGAAAAGTTACAGAACAGGTCTAGAGATTAGAGTAAGAAAAGTCTGAAAAGAAGCTAAGACAGATAGATAAATAGATAGATAGATAAGATAATGGCTTTTTTGTGAACTATTTTACAACATTTTACACATTTAAATTGGGAAACAGTACATTTAATGAACAATAAAGGACACTGGAATCTACAATAACACAAAGTATTGTAGTAGTGTTTAGATTCAGTGGATTCTTCAGTAGTTAGAAAAAATCTTCTTTTATTTGCTCATTATTATTTGCAATAGTGAAGTTAAAAAGTATAATTATAAACTAAAAATGACAAGGTTTTATTCAGCTGTAATATTACAACAAACAGTAACTCTGACCTTGAACTTGTTGCCGACGCTGATGAAGCCGAGTTTGCCCGCCTTCAGTTTGGAGTCCTTGGTGGTGTTGGAGTTCTCAAACAGCTCTCGAACAAATTTGTCTTTCGATTCACACACTAAGCTCTCCAAGGACATGTGGAGGGCATCATTGTTCTTTTCCACAAACCGAGTCTGTGGACACACACACACACGCACGTAAATGCATACATTTATATAGTGGCAGATTTTTATACAGATGTACAAAATGCAAAAACATTGTGTGACATTTGTACCAGGGCAACAAATCATAAGATTAATCAACAATGAAAATAATCATTAGTTTCAGGCTTAAAATGTGTTTAACATGTGATTTGCTTCATTGACTGTTGAGTTTTAGTTAGCTTTAACTGCTAGTTACTTCACCATCATGTGTAGCTGGTAACTATGTAGGACATATTATAAATAGAGGTGTTTGGTGAAAAAGAATCTAATACTGGATTTTGTGAATACCATCCGGCCCCAGCAGCCCTATATAATAAGATCTGTGTTAAGAATTACCGTTTCATAGCAGACTGCTCCAGCAAAGTGCCTGATGATGAAGCCCTCGTCATCCCGAAGATTCCTGTGAATGGTCAACTTCGACTTCCTGGGAACCTAAGTGGGGGAGGAAGAAAGCAAATCAAATGTAATGACAGTGCTAAAAGAGATATATTGATTTCACTCTAATCCTATCCATCACCATCTCTACAGCAGAATCTTGTTTATCCACACCACTATTGAATGAGGAGGGCTGCTTTGGAGAATGAATCATTTGGATCAATGAAGTGCAGTGAAATCCAGCAAAAAAGCCAGAAATGATGTCATAAATACATGCATCTTCTCATAAACTCTGTACAGAGTCATTTGTAGTTATTTAACATGTTTACTTGCATGGATATACAATAAAATAACAACTGCACACAGTCGAGATATATTTTTTAAATGCCACATTGCTCTCTTCTGGCTCAAGTATTATAGGACCCCAAAAATCCATTACAAAAACTAAAATGTAGCACCCAGCATTTTCAAACTCCATTAGCTTCGTCAGTTAGGAGAACCATTTTAAATTAAGTATGAACACTGTATAGCAGAAACATTCAAGCACTTTAGATCTTTCACCCTATGTAAATGTAAATGTACAGAATAGTCTTTATTTGAGTAATAACTCTCCCTGCAGTAGAGTGTGGTTGCAGTCAGCCACCTCTAATCTTAAGCTTGAATTGGTGTCAAAGCTGCAGTTCTAAAATGATTTCATGCTTGCAGAGATACAGGCAGAGGGTGAACAATAGCGACAATGACAGAGACAGAGGGAGGGACTGGGACTGTGCGTCATTCACAAAACTGCTGTTACAAACAGGCAGAGTAAAAATGATCACAGTGAAAAAACCAATGTGTGGTTACGTCGCTGCCTGCTCTCACAAAAGAACTTAGCAGACAAAGGAAGAGACTAATAGCAGAATACTAGAGAGAAAGCAAAGACAGAAGGAGAGAGAAAATAAGAAACATAGTGGAGGGGGGGGGCACAGCTAAGGGGTCTGACCGTCAGTCTGAAGTGGTCTTTATGCTTGCTGTGAACAGCGAGTGCAAAGTGTTGGTCGCTGGGTTGAGGAAGACGGTTCTCTTCATCCAAAATGTCGAGGACTCCCACCAGCTTTGCTTCCACTAGGTCTGGAAACAACAATTACATTTGTATCAGCGACAGCATTATGATTCATGTTTAAGCCCAGCTTTACAACATACAGTGAAGCACCAGTATGAAAAATCCAATGCCTCAGATACCACATGTTAGTTGACAAAACCTGACATACTTCTTCTCAACATGTCCAAACTGGCAATATTTCCAACCAGCAAGTGCTTATAGATATTTTTAGGGACAACAACAAAACACATGAATCCCTACTAAGGTATTTAGAAAGGGGTGAGTGGCCATTTTGATATAAAAGTTATAAAATCACTAAACATTCAGTTTCTGAATGTGACATTTATTGGAAATTTCCACTGTTTACAGTTTCTAGATGTGAATATTCAAAGCACAAAACATGTTCATCAGGATGCTCATTTAGCCTATCTGAATTATTCATATGGCATGCTGTGTTGTGAATATAATCTAATAGCCAAGGACCCCCGAAAAAATTTGCATGAACAAGCACCTGTGCATAAATCCTGAAGATTGATGAGTGAATTAATGGCCAACCCAAACGGTCATTTGCAAGTCATAAATGTTATTCGCGGCTGTCAGTTAACCTCACACCTGAATAATCACAGTCTTTGAAATACAAATCAAACCGCTTCACCTTGATACACTGACTACTTCATCCAATGAATTCGAGGACAGAGACAACAAAAACAAGGGGGCATTATTTCTCCGGCTTCTCATTTCACAAAAGAGGCCATAAAACCCACAAATACTCATTACGCTTGCTCCCTTCAGACACATGGATATGCCAGCTTCTTGGATAATGAGAAGTCGTTATTTTTGTCCCCCTGACAGGTGTATTTTCGCTGCTCTGACGTGTAGCCCAGAGCACAAGGAATGGCCCAAATGAATGCCATGTGGGTGAGCTGATGCGGCACTTGAACCAACCTTAGTGCACTTGTGGTGTGTGGGCTCAACAGACAGCCACATCTCTGTCAGTCATTTTGTGTTTTGCAGCACAAGCCCTCAAAGGCAACACTTCATCTTAATGATGTCCCTGAGTGTCACTCGAATGGGTCCTGTTTTCACTTCCGAAGATCACCCAAGGTACAGATGCATGTAGATATGAATACACATCCTCCTCCACACGAATACCTTTGATTCTGGTCATCTGACACCAGCTCAAGTCAGTCCTACATCATGTTTTTACGTACTTTTATTCTGTAGTATGCAATGCTAAGATAATTTTTTATTTTCAGCTGCAACATTTTCTAGGTAAATAGCGAACTTTTGAGAAGTGACAGGGAAGGAGTGAAGTTAAAAACTGCAGAGTTTGGGGATCAACAGGGTGCTAGGAGGGAAGCTGACATACAGACTTACCTATGCAGTCCTGGTTGTCAACATAACGCACCTCATTCACTCCCAGCCCTTCCCTTTGATACAGCTCTTGCTCCTGCACAGACATGGCCAAATGTCAAAAATCCAAACTCAAAAAAGCATTCTGAAAATGTCCTCATTTAAAATTAGTTTACATTTTCCTGAGTGGCTTCAGACCATCATCCACCTCAAAAAAACAAGACAAAAAGAACATCAAACCCAGAAACACACAGTATAGATAATGAGAAAGAGGCTTAAACCAGAATTGTGGCGCATTAATTGGAGACCTTGGAAAAGAATAACGTTAAGAGATCACAGGAGAGAAACAAGTCATGTCCCTTGAGAAATTAGCATTCTAATGAGAGAGCGCAGGAGAGACGGAGGGAAAATATAAGTGAGGAAACAGAAGAGAAAGACAGAGAAGCTTAGTGTGCCAAACAGTTCCTCCTGGCTTGTGAAAGAGTCAGTAAGTTTGGCTTGTGCATGACATGACATGGCAGGTTTCCCAGGATGAAGAAGTAAACCACACCAAATCACCTTAATCCACACGCTGCTCACCCACCTCTTTCAGAATACGCTCGTTGAAGAACTGCTGCAGTTTCTCATTGCAGTAATTGATACAGAACTGCTCAAAGCTGTTGTGCTCAAAATACTCTAAGAGAAGGAAAAAACAGAACAAGCAGAAAAAACATATATTTCAATTAATTTTCCAAAATGAAAATTTTTGCAAAGCCTGTGTTAATTATGGCAGTCGGGGGAAATTAATTCTCAAACGAGCCCTGTTAATGAAGTGTGCGTATGCATTAGGGTACTTATATTTAGAAACAAGCTGCACAGACAACTGTCTCTTTAGTAGACTGAAATCTAAACAAACCAATAAAAAAAAAATGCAGTCAATCTGGGAAGTTGCAGAAACCCATATTTTTAGTTATGTTGTCAGTGATGTTGGGCTAAATCTACACATTGTATTAAGGTTAATTGAAACTTCCACCTTTTATTAACACTAACTGAATTTTATTACCAAACCCAGCGATGTCCAACACCCCGATGAAGTTGGAGGAAGTCTCGAAGGGGAAACACTGGTTTACTCGTTTGACCACATGATCGAAGAGGCGGCTGTACACTGCCTTGGCCAGGGCATCGCGGGCATTGTTTGCTTGTTCCACCTTTAGAGGCACCCTGGAGGGAAACACAAAGTGGGGCAGTGAGAGACAGTCCAAAACTGGGACATGCTAGTCTCTTATTAAACCTCTGTCTTTTTTTTTTTTTTCTAATCAACCCAATTTTCATGTGGTAGCAAAAGTTTAGCGGTGTTGATGTGACACTTTTTGCTGCATAGTGCCGTTACCCTTCTGATCTCTATAGTCAAGCTAGGCGATCGTTTTAAAATGAGGGTTTCAGAGCCAAAGATGTATTAAAACTAAAATTTGAACCTTGAACTCCACTAGACTCTCTAATGGCGCTTTAACACAACTTCTTTTTCAATGATTTAGAGGGGTTGAGTGTTTGGACAAAGTTTAGTTCCACAGTGACCCAGAGTTCAACTCGAATTTTAAATTAAAAGGTCTTTTGCTATGCTTTGCTAGATCGTTACCCACTTTTTTCTTTTGATATTCCACCTGCCCAGTTCACATAAGAAAAAAGAAAAAACCCCTCAACCATTACAAACAGGAATAGTCCAACTATGCTATGACTAAAGTAGCCTTTTCACCCAGAGAATAGGCCACCTCTCCATTTCACTCTGACATGAGTTAAATGCTAAAGTCTTAGAAAACACGAGATCCTCACAATTCATCTCAGTGACAGACACTTTTATCCATTACAATCTTTCATGTGCGCACTAGTTAGAGACTCAGTCATCCCTGATACCATCACGTCCACCACCCCCTCTGTAACCCTCAACCTTCCAGGGGTAGGGTGGATCTGTCTGGGGCTTAATGACAAAGCCAGGCCCCCCTCTGCTCCACCTGCTCCCCAGACACCGGGCCTTTACTGTACTGCAGCCATGCTCGCCTGCCTCCTCAGATACAGGCTGCATTATTTATGTGGAGAAAACACTTCCAGGCCAGGCCAGCATCTGGCCCTCCTGAAATATTAATCTATCAAACCTGGCCCCATCACTCAAACACCACATCAGCACCAAAGTAGACAGGGGGCAGAGCCAATACTGCACCACATCATGCAATCATGTAGAAGTACAGTTTACCTAAGCAAAATATCCCCAAAATCCCTCTATTACTCTGTTTCTGTGTCCCTTTTCCACTGGAGTTTGCTGTGAGTGATTTAGCACTGGTGTTTGAGACAGAGTCACAGACCACTCGCCTGCAAGGAATGATAAGATCTATCATTTACTCTTTATAAGAAGACCATAAAATAAAAGGCTTAATTCAGTGTCAGGATTTAATCTCATCATCTTGCACAATAAAGACATCTTAATACTTAGCAGGACAGTACTGATAAGTACAGCAACAACTGCCTAGCCACTGCCCGTGTCAATTAAATTCTAGTTAATCTCTGCCCAGGATTATTAGCTATTTTCAGACCCATCATGAACGTACTGCCTTCACTGAGAGAGGTCAGTTGTCAATAAACAAGAACTAAGGAACTAAGAGGATAAAAAAAAAAAAAACATTTTCAAAAGAAGTTGCAAAGAGTCACAGATCTTTGAAGCTGAGTACTGTTGTTTTTACTTGATAACTGTTCCTTTGGCTCCCCCTGCTGTAGTGAGCATCACCCTGGTTGTGAGGCTGACACGCAAATCATCCTGGTCCAGGCCCAGCAGATCAGCACAGTACTCCAGAGTCTGGCCTGACTGATTCTTCAGAACACAGCCACCTGAAACACACAGTAAGACACACAAGCCTTAAAGAAAGATAATTTCTTTCCCTTTGTATGAGCCGTATACTTTATAAATTCCTGTCAATGGATTTTTAAGGGAAATCATTACAAGCATATTTCTAAATGATAGATTTTCACCTTAAAAACAACAAAGTGCTCACGCGAGTCAAGTACAGTAACTTAAGATAAGATGGATCCATCTTAGCACTAATTTGACTTAGCAGAGATTATTGTAGCTGTGCTCCACAATGGAACATGCACAGTGAAGTTCTTTACCAACCAAAAATAAGCAGAGAAACATCTTATAGTCACAGTTGGGAGAATGAAGCGTGATATCAAAAGCCCGATACAGAGCTGGTATTCAGGTTCAAGGTGGGTGTAAGGTACAGTGAGGGAGAAACTGCTGAAAACTGCCCTCAAGAAAAGTTGAACGTTTACCTATTTAATCCACAGAGACTTTGATTACAGTACAGTACAGTATACAGACGAAAAGAGAAAGAATGAGCCAGAAAATATAGACATAGAAGGATCTTGGTTACCAGGGTAATAGGGGTTCTCTTTATCACCATTTGAGACTAAATGGTGGTGATATCCAAGGACATTTATCTTGACATCTATTCTTCAGTATTTTTATATTGATCTAATACTGTAACATGCATCTGTGGAATTCTATGTGCTCACATTTACTGAAAAAAACAAAATAAATTGATACCAACTTGTTATGTTCATTTCAATGGGCTGCATGATACAATTCGCAAAAGAGTCCTACACAAAACACCCCAAAAAAGTCAGAAAACACAGGGAAAAAGACATTGATAAGTTCTTAAGAAAGATCTTGCCAGTACCAAAATACTAAAAATCTCACAGATTATTCTAAAAAGGTTGTAAATATTTATTTTACAGCATCTGTCTAACCTGAGGAGCTCCCCGTTTCTTCAAAGTCAATGTTGCCCAGATGCAGAACACCAGAAACCACCCTGAACAGGTTCAGCTTCTCAGTGTCATCCAGACCAATCTTCTTCATGGCCATACACATCCTGTTGAAGTCACCCTGGTCATCGAGAAGAGGGTCCTTCAGAGCACCGACCTTTACATGCTACAAAACACACGAGTCAGTCAGAAAAAGTCAGAGAGAGATCAAGAGAGAAACAAACAGTGTGTGAGAATTCAATTCAAATCATGATTTACTCAAACAAGATGCAATTCACGAATGGCAAACTACATTTTATATTTTAGCAATTATTGAGTAAATATGATTGTAAATTGAATTGGAGGGGATCCAACAGCCCACACTAAACTATAAAAGCCACATGTTTGACATAGACTTTGCACTTTAACAACCAAAATATTTTACATTAATGTGTTGAAAAAGCCTCCACCAACAGTACACAGCAAGCACACCATCCTATGAACTGTAAGGCTGCTCTACTACAGTAGCCTTGTCTCCAAATGTCTTGACAAGTACTGTATATATACAATTACAGAAAAAACAGAGCCAATGTAATATCTAGCAATATCTCAGTGATGATGAAAGCAGAAAAAACAGGCATGCAGTGTGAAATGTCACTGGAACAGAGCACTTCAAGATTCATTAGGAGTCAAGATTGTAGATTCATACTGTGATTATTAACAAGGGCTGCACAATTATTACTAAATGTTTACTCCTGATTATATTGTAAGTTAAAAGACCATTCACAGCTCTTGTATTGAGGGGAACAAAATGCTTTAATTGCATCTTTTTCATGTTTTATTTACATGTTGACCATTTTCAAAAACAGCAAGCCTTCAAAATAAAATGTCCATCTTTAACAAATATTGGTTGTGAACTATGGCAAATATACAATAATTGTGCAGCCCTGCATTGTATGACTGAACAAAGCTGAATAAGCAAACACCCTTTGTATTATTCTATCTAAGCACCATCCAGCCCCAACCAAACCTGGCAGACATGTGCAGACAAAGAGGAAGCATGCACTCTTATTTCCTGTTTGCACTACAAACAGCAGCACGTAAAACCTGAGAGTCTCTCAGTGTTTACTTAGTAAAAATACAGGATAAAGAGCAGGAAGCACAAAGCCCTAATAAGAAAGGAAACATCACCTTATTGTCCTATTTAACACAGACACGTGGAAGGACAGACAGATGTACAATGACTTCATTAGCAACATATTAATAACACACAATGTATTTACAACCACACAGCTTACAGTGCTTCCACATAGTAAGCATGTTATATAAAGACCCTTTTCACATCCAATATATTACTGACATCTATAATAAAAAACCTTTATTTCATTAAAATTCCAGTCTAAAATAATGCTTCTTACAAATATAAAAAGGGGAAATGGAACACGAGAACAAATTTGAATATGCACTTAGGATCCAATATTTCAAGAGGAAAATACAAAGTACATGTCGTTTTGATACATACAGCAGTTAAAAAGCTGGACCGGTACAGTGACAATGAAACCGAAGCACAGCTAATCTAACACCAGCTGCCTCGGAACTTTGAGAAACAGATTTTATCAGTATGATTGCAATATTTCAGTGCAAAAGCATATATACACAAATAAACCCATTATGAGTAAATTAATTAATAGAGAACTGAAGGCCCCTCCGTTGTTTAACACTATCTCACCTGACTTTCCTGAAACTCTGAATAGCAAAACAAGAAGATATTATTCTATCTTAGCAAACAAGAAGTGAAATGAACATGTATAATTAGTCCCTGAGAGGGCAACATGTTACACTTATTCTTCTAATTGTTTCATGATATGAATTACACATCTCCTGCAGGATTTGCAGTGCAACTCAACAAGGTACTGGTTCTTTCTCATGTCATGCATAATTCATCAAATACACAGACCTGAACTAATTTCTTGGCATGAAATATTCTTATTGACCAGTTCCTGCAAATCATTTCACATTTGCAGCTGATTTCCTTGAATATGGTCTTGGATTATCTTTAAGTCCAGTGCTTACTCATCATTGTTGGGAAAAGAATAATGTACTATCTAAAACTATCCAAATGATTTAATAAGTGTTGAATTACAATACATTATTTGGCTTTGCTCCTTGATATAGAATATGTTGCCATACAGTAGGCCAATGTAACACAAGTGTCCAAACTGATCATGTATTGGGTTAGAGTGATTAAGCCAGAACTGAACGTGACATTACCTCAGGACTCTTGCGGTTCTGCATGATTTGTTTATCAGAGTCCTTACTGGCAAAGTATCTGGTGCATCCTCGGTTCAGGTACTGCAACGGAGAAAGATCATTTTAACATAATTAGTATTTTGATAAATTAAATACAGACACAGTATAAACGCATTTCATTCGTGGTGGCAAACCTACTGGGGATATTTTTATTGATTTTCATCATCTAAAATATTTACTTTGCTGTCTTCCAATATTGCTCCACAGCTGACTAGTAGTGAATTACATGAGGTAATTGCCTCTGTTGATGTGGGTGTCACCTCAGGGACCTGATATACATCAGGAACAGCTTGAGCTGCTTGTTGTTCTTCTTCTGTTAAGCGGTGTTTTGTAGAGCATGTAGAAGGAAATAAAGGATTTATGCTCTCTGACTTTGCCCCTGCTGCATTCAAAAGGGAAAGAATTAAACTGTGAAATATTTTGTTACTGAGGGTTTTTTTATTTCACTTGGGAGGACCTCTTGACATTACTAAAAATAAGCTCATGTGACATCTAGTGGGCTTCCATAGAACTGCCAACCAATGTGTACTCCAAAATACTAAGAAAAAAAATAGTAAAGTAGTAATTACATTAAAAAAAACAGCTTTCAGAATGCTGATTCCTGTCTCTTTCAAAAACAACACCACACCTCCTCAGTCTCATTTCACTTTGGAATAGCACAAATGAAGTTTTCTTAATTTTATCTTGGATTGCAATGCAGCATAATATGTGTTTTTTTTCTGAGAAATATTAATACTGAAGACCCTGGTGTCTGTCTAAGCCCACTGACCCTGAAGTTGTCCAGAGAGTCCAGGTGTAGTTTCTTCTTTATGTCCTCGGATGCCCCGGCACACAGCCTGTAGAAGATGTGGTAGTTCCTCTCGTCGTTGCTTTGCATGCAAATCCTCGACTTCTCTAGCAAGTAATGGGAGACAAATCCACCCACAACTGCATTCTGGTAACACAAGAGAAGAATCACGTCTTAAAATCTGATTTATAAATTCATGGTCCACACACAGCAAATTATAAACCAACATAGAACGTAATCAGTGATCATCTATTACCTTCTCATTGAAGTGGATTTCCACAAACTTCCCAAAGCGACTACTGTTATTATTCCGGACTGTCTTCGCATTACCAAAGGCCTCAAGGAGGGGATTTGCTGGGATTTGAAATGGGAAAAACAGAATCAGGATCCCACTGCCCCTCATACAATACATATAGTACTGATAGTTACTAGTAGTAGTGGTTGTTTTTGGTTTGTTATTGTATTACCTTCTACAATTCTCTCATCAATATCTTGACCACTTCCATATGTTGTGGTGAGATATCTACAGGATGGGGAGGAAATTTGGATGACATCAACAATGATGAATATGTATCGTAAATCACCAGAAGATAAAAACAGTTTAAAAGACAAAAAGACACTCACACTAAAACCCAATTCACAATTTACAGTTTAAAAATGACTACAATAGATTTCCCTTGCAAAGCAGCTATGGCTGCTACACATACCGTTGCAGTGACAGTAATAAAGTACTTAATGCCCTTTTTACCAATTCTCCCCTCTGACTGTTCCCCTCATTTCTGTATTGTTGTCTAAAAACAGAGCTCTGACAATGCACTATGGAATGAGATGCCACTTGCAACTTGTATAAAAGCCGACAGCAAAGGTGCGGAAGGCCGTTGTATTTGATAGTTTAATTGGCAGTTGCATCCAGTTTAATATTATATTTCCACCTCTACTGTTCATCCATTTTTGTGAGATATTTGCAAAGTATAATCAGTAACTCTCAATGTGGTGCAGTCAAAGTGCGGTGGTGAAATATCTTAGTTTGGAAAGAGAGAGGAAAGTTTGATTTGCCACCACTTTGTATCCTGTGAACACACAATCAGAAGGGAGAGGACCAAAGGTGAGTGTGGAGAGAAAACAAAGATTGGATGCAGGATGATTCGTGTGGACTCATACCTGAGAACAAACTTGGTGTTTTCAGTCTTTCCAGCACCAGATTCACCAGAAACTATGATGGACTGGCTCATCTTGAGAAACTTCATGTCCCTGTAGGCTTTGTCGGCTAAAACAAAAAAACAATCACTTAACTTTTGAACAATCAAGGAGCAAATTATGCAATAATTAAATTTTTGAATGTAGCTGTTAAGTTGTCTTAAAGAATTACAATGTGACAAGTGTTGAGGAGGTTGCTTCCATGAGATGACACTGAAAATTACTGTACATTTCATATAAACTTGACATTGTCCTAATTGTGCTATTTCATTTTTTGTTTCTGTTATGTTTGACTTTACTTTAACAAGTTCACAAAACAACAAGGTTATTTTTTTGCACAGTATTATTTCCACCTTTGACAAATTCCTGTTAATACAACAAGGTTTAACACCAAAGCCTCTTTAGAAAGTACAATTAAAGTATCTCATCAGTTTTAAAAAGCAATGTGTGTCAAATACAACCCTGTTACTCTTTTAAAAAAAAATATCACTCCAGCTTGTGGTTATACACATTCCCCCCTGATTAGAGGGTGTAGACTCTCACCTATAGCATAGACGTGAGGTGGCAGAGTTCCCAGTGACTTCCCCTGGTACGACTTGATGGGGTCAGGGCCGTACAGTTTGGGGATGTCATAGTAAGGATTCACAGCTATCAAGATATTGGCCACATAAGTCTGTAAGTATTACAAATACAGGTATGATTAGAGTCACTGTATTTAAATAGCAAAAACACATAAATTATTGAATGAGAGACAAGAGAGGCAAAAATGAGTCCAGTGAAGGCTGTTGAGACACGCCTTAACTTGTTTCCCTCTCTTGCTTTTCCCATCTACCAGCTGTCCCTCATTTCCTAAGTGAGTGGGATCAGGATTGGGTTTGCCTGTCTGACTTTGTGACCCTTTTCTAGCTTCCCTTCCCTCTTTACCACCTGGTACTTTTCCCCCAGGGAAGCAAGGATAGGGATCCTGTCTCTATCTATCCCTCAACCTGTTACTGTATCTCCTTATGATGCAACTGGATAGTAGTGACTTTAAGCCATTGCAGGGTCACATATAAAGGATTTATACTTGTGCTAATGCAGACTAATAGAGTAGGAGAAAAAAACATACATAGATGTGGTCCTTATTGTACCGCACTCTGACATTGTTGAGAAGAGTGGCTTCATTCAAGTACATAAGGGAACCTGAGGAAAAAAACAAAAAAGACAAGTAAAATAGACCTTGTTAAGAATAACAATATTTTTTTTTTTTAATGATTGTAAAACTTGAATTAACAGCCAACTGTGTGTTAACTTACAGTTGTCATCTACATGTTTGTTAACATCATCCTCTGCAGGGAAGACTTGGCTCATCGGAGCAAGAAAGGTCTGTAACACAAACAGTTTTCACGTGACATCACTTCAAGGATAGATAGACATGCTACACGTGGCACTGTCTCTACTTATCCTTGCCAACTTTATGTACAAGATTATTCATTGTTTACGTCTTGTTTTCTGAAAGGGTTATGACACAAAACAAATGTTTATTAGCATCCAAAAAAAGGGAGACATATTAGATGCCATAAAAGGCTAAGCAAGCATGCATAAACATGAATCATTCATCATGCTTAAAGATCACAGTAATGATGTTTGGTGCGACATGTTCCCAGGCTAAATTAGTTACTGATATTCTCACTCTATTGTTTAAGAGTCTGAGTTAATGGAAATAAACTCAATGGAACAAGCCGGCTGTGAGAGAAACAAGGGGAGACATGGCAGGGTAATGAATAATTTGGTGGGAGAGCAACCGGATCTGAACACCTGAGTGAGTAAGTGAGTGTAGGTGGTGCAGGTGTGTGGCGGAGAAGAGACGATGGTGGTGCTCTGTGCTGATCTTGTAGGAACCAATCAAGTCAATCAGACCAAGTGACATTATCAAAGCAGAACAATGACTGTGTCTGGTTATTCCCTACAGTATATATCGATATAATAAACATGCTTTTCATCTATTTACATTTCCATTACACTCCCTATATCAATACCACTGCTTATGAGTGTGAGTGTGACCCAGTCTGTGCTATGATGCATGGTTTATTTCCACAAACAGGCTGTAAGCTTGAACAGAATCTGCTTTATGTGCCTGCCAAAGTACCGTGGCTCAATCTGGACATGCCCATCCACAATAACAACCAAGTGAGAAATGTCTAACCAATAAAATTGACAAAGAAGAAGAGGCAGCCAGGCAGAGGGTCGTGTACAGAGCTGGGACACTAATGAGCTCTACACTTCAGCAAAAAAAAAAAGACACTCAATGGGCCTTTTATTGCCTCACTGAATGGGACAGAGTTTATAACTTGCAATAAGAGATGAACTCATGATCATTCACTCCAAACTCATTCAAATCTTGTCTAGCTCAGTGTAGTACAACTTTAAATATTTATCCCCATGAGTCATTTAATGTGGTGCAGAGCTCATTTCCAATGCAACTTTGATTCAGCAGGTCTCAATTCTCAAAAAAGTGGATGCTGTACTGCAATGCAGATATGAATATGACTTTTTAACAGAAAAACATAAAGCTATTCTGTATAAAAGATCGAGAGACAGGAAAAATCTGTCTGTTCTTATAGTGTGCATTTTGACTTGTCAAACACAGGTGTAACTCCTAACATTAATCATGACTGCATTTCATTCCACTAAAACACCTAAATAGGCCTTTTTTCCCACACATTAGCTGTGATGAGAACACTAAAGACAAAACAAATGCAGAGGCAACTGCTTGAGTACATGTCTGTTGTAAACATCGGAGGCCTGCTTGCTGGGGACACGTGACAGCTCAGGTGTAACAGGTGGCCTTTACCTCCTAATGAGCAGCTCTCCCTCTAGGCAACACTATCAATGCACCTGCTGCTGCTCTCTTTATTTATTCATGCCTCTGTACATGTGGTCTCATGTTTCTCACATTTTACACATTATTGTGCTAACGCCTTTCTCCCTGAAATCGCACTTTAGACAGACTGCAAAAAAATTACAGAAAATATACATTTTAATTTCTTACACACTGCATTGTAATGCTCCATGAAAGTCTGGTACATGAACTTATGAATGTACACATTTGTGTATGTCGTGAGAACCCTCCTGGCAAACAACATCCCATTTATGTGACCCACTGAATGAATGTGGAATTCTCACATCAACTTGCAGAGCCACATGAAGGAAAACAAGCATCAGCCCCTCACCCATTTTCCCAGTTGGCCTTAATTTTCTCTTAAATGGAAAGCCAGGGTGTGAGCATGTGCCTGTGTGTTTGTGTGTGATGACCCACCTTGCCCTTCTGGTTCAGTGGTTCTATGGTGAGCGTGTCGGCTCCTATGTCAACGATCATGCCCAGCTGGAACCCGTCGGTGGGGTGGGGTGCCCATACTGGCTTCCCATCCTCCATGGCTTACCTCCAGTCAGCACGACCTCACAACTGGGAGAGGGGAAGAGAAAAAAAGGGGAAGAGCAGCAACATGAATACAGGAAAGCACATATGTGGCTTAAAATAGAAATGCAAAGTACAGTACACATTTTTGCATTTTTACCAAAGTACTTCTACCAAACTGAATTTGCCTCTAAGCTGGTCCCATTGCCTGTTCCCCAAGGTCAAAAGTTAATTCCAACACTGGTAATTTAACAACTGAGAAAACATTAATCCCCTGTGAGGGTAATTTCTAGGTGTCACTGTTGTGTTTTATTTTTTTGTTGAGCACCTAATCCTGATTTGCATGGCAACACTTTCCTGCATCTCTTCATATCGTCAGAGTCTTAACTACCCCCATGAAAATCTTTTTAACACAATAATATTTTGTCGGTAAACATTATCTTTGACTTTACATGGAGACTAATATCAAAGTAGCTAGGTATGACTGATAGAACCTTAAAGGGTAATTCTGGTATTTTTAAACCTGGGCCCTATTTTTTACACTATTGTCTTCCTGCAACAACTCTCGCAAGATTTCAGAGTGAGACTTCTCCTTGAGCGAGACTTCTGTTTATGGTTAAACAAAAAGGATCTTACTCTTTAACAAAAAGGTCTATCTCTGTAGGGATCCTTTCAGATAATGTTATCAGACACTTAGAATAACAATATGAGCCTTTCAGAGGCAAAAACAAGCACTTTTAGTGGACATACTTTTACGGGCGCAGTTGGACCAGTTCCAAAACTTTTTGTACCTATTAGGCATTTAGACCCTAAAATATGTTTAAATAAAATAGGGCCCAGGTTTAAAAATACTGAAATTACCCATTAAGTGAAATGTAAATTATTTTATTGTCACACTGATCTACAGTGGCACTCCTCAGTCATTTGCATGTTGTGATTACTGATGGATTCCTGCAATCTCTAGTGTTCCCCAAGTGAGTTTGGAGCATCTCAAGTTTGTCAGTGTATGTTTGGACTGTGCAGTGTCCTAGCTAAAGCAGCTAAGCTAAGCTATATTATTTTATTTCATTTATCTATTTCATTTCATCAATTTTATTCTATTAACTTATTCACATCATTTTTGTTAATTTCATTTCTTAACTTTTTTCTTTCATAACTGTAATTGTGCTTTGGCAACAAATGTCATGCCAATAAAGCCTACTGAATTGAATTGAATTAATACTTAATTATTAATACAACGCTATCAAACTATCAGTACGTTCTGCATTCTGACCGAAATGCAATTAAATCAGTGTAGGTATTCCAAGTCATCAGATTGCAGTCAGACTTTATTCTGTAAATGACAGCAACAGCTAGACACTGACAGATGCAGAGTACAATCAAGTGGAAATTGTCTGAATCTTGTATTGACAATCTCAGAGCATCTTCAGTCAGACCTGAAAACTGCATTTTCACCTGTGTGTCAATGAAGGTTCTTGACGGTTAATCCTATAACCACAGAGTTCTGCAAAGCAAAAGTGCTGACGTTTTGCTTAGCTTCAGGGATTGGGGTCAAATGTCAGCAAGGATAGGTGCTGGAAACTGGACACTAAGTTCAACAGCTACATTAACTCAGCATAATGGTGTAGGCAATCTCCATTGGCCATCTCCATTCCTTATTCTGTCCCTCTTTTGGACCTAGATGAAGCAAGACAACAATGATGTTGTTTGTGATATTACTACTACAGCTCAGTGGTTGACAAGAAACTGAAAGATATTTTATTCCTTTGTGTTAGATAAAAACTTCTTCAAACCAGTCAACCATTTCTTTCTGACTAAACAAAAGATAGACCCTTGCATGTCAGTGTTTACAGTAACAAGGTGACAGCAGTCAGACATTTATTGCTTTGTTATCAAGCACATCATGTCTGCTCAACACACCTACATTTGGCTTTTGTCAATACATTACAGCAATTTCCAGTCACTCACTCACTTTAAAGACTTTGCAACACGAGGCTCAGATGGTAAACCCATTTAAATGGAGATATGAGTTACAGTTGTCTCAGCAAAACCATTGTAAATAACATTTCATCAAATGCTTTACTTCTGGACAGAATGCAGGTGCATTAGAAATTTCAACAAAAATGGCATGATTTGGGGAACGCCTGTGTACTTGTGCTAATGCAAAATAACCAAATACAAAACTGTATTACATATTTAATAACTATTTATACATGTATAAATGAATGAAAACCTGGTTTGCATCTAACGTAAATTATCTTTAATGGAGTGAGGGCTGAATGGTATCACTGCTTCCACTGAAAGAGAATGTAAGATAAGACAAATGGTATGGTCAATTTATTGTTATATGGCCCATCTACTATTAGAGTGATAATCTTTGTATAAAATGGATGTCTTTGCCCAGTGTGGGCCAACAGCCAAGCAAGAGGATGATTTCACACATCAAATACACAAACTACACTGAATACTAAACTGATTCTTCAACATTCACTAGAGCTGGCTGCAACAAGTGAAAAGGCCCTATCTGTAACTCTCAGAAACTTAGACTGTGTGTACACTACATAGATGCCAAATGCAAATTTGCAGTGGTGATCATTTGATTATCAAACATTAAATCTATAGAGTTGTTAATGGTGAATTAACACAGCATACTCCTGCATTCAAACTACATTCAAACATGATCTGGAAATGCACCAGAAGGAGGGAGGATATAGTTCCCAGTGTGTTATCTACAACCTTCGAGTGTGAGATCAAGGCTGCGGAGATCCTCAAGACTGTCTGCGTTAGATGACTGATAACCACAAAGTTTTCCCACAGTTCCCTACTTCAGTCCAAGTTCAATTACAGTAACACAGGAAATATACTCAGTTCAAAACCACATGACCACCAAAAGCCTAAATGACTACACACATTTTGCTATAATGGAAATATTCCATATACTGTACAATGAAGACAAAATTCATGCTTATTTGTCATACACCAAGAGCAGTTTATCTATGCAAGTCTGCTGCAAACTCAGTTCCACACACAACACATCTGTCTTCATGATCAGCACAATGTACCGAGAGCTTTGGGATTCTCATGCTACTTTCAAAGAAAACCTCCAAACAATCTGGTATATCACTTAGGGACGTCTACATCACAAAGCATAGGCATCACTGACTCCTCTCAACGAAACAGAGACCAGTCCCTCATCAGTAACTTTGACTCTGCGGCCCTAAATCCTCTTAGTGTTTGACCCTAATCCAGACAGGGAGGTGAGACACTTCAAGTGAGATCTAAGCCCAACAAAATAAAAGTAAGTGATCCGTTGCGACTTGAGACAATGCAAATCAGAAGGGTGTCACATGTCCCATGAAACACAGAGACACATACAGTACAGAGAGAAGGAAACAAACATACACACACATGAATAGACACCGGCTCAGAGTTAAAGCAGGACGCACAAACACGCCTCTTGTTTCCTGCCTCTTGTTTCCTGTTCTCTACCAGGCAAAAAGGGACATGGAAAATGCATTGGATATCGACAATGTACAGACGGGTTACACTGTCAGAGGTGTATCTTTAGAAAACATGGTCAGCCAAGATAGATTTTTGGTTTAAGAGGGGTTGACTTGGCTGAGGCGTGGCAACGTGTCAGAAACAGTAGAATTAAGCACATAGAGGAGATTAGACAGTCAAATGAAGAAAATAAAAAAAACAGGTCTTATTTAACCATGTTTATCAGGTTATCAAGATTTATCAAGTATCAGAGATACCACAGCAAAACTGAGTTTCTATTAAGACAAACCAGTAATACTTTTGTGATGTGATGCAGGTGAAAAGAGGTAGAATATTTTCTTGTGTCTATTTCGAGTCAGTTCAAGACAACCTCACAATTGAATTAATTTAAACATATCAACACCCTCTGTAAAACGGCACTAAGCCCCTTATACTGTAAATAAGCCGGCATGACTACTGTAGGAGCAAAGTACCGCTATACTTATGCAGGCAAGGCTTGTTATTAAATACTAATTGTATTTAATTAGCATGGTATAATAGGTAGTTAGCATACACAGTAGACTACAGCAACGGTACTCACGCCATCCCTGGAGGTACTTCAATATGTTTCTGACCCTGACTATTCGCTAAAAAGTTAGACAAAAGCGGGGACACTTACGACTCGTATGCTTCAGACAGTCAAATTTACGTCCGGGGCGACAGTAATGAGTTTAAAGTCCCTCATATGGATGTGTAGTTTTAGCAGTAGTTCAACTTTTGCGGTCTTCCTTCCCGGCGCAGGACAAGACTGAGGGCGCTGCAGGCTGTCAGGATGACAGGCTGTGCTCGCGCTCCGGTGAGCACAGGTGACGTCACTCTGACTGTACACTACTGAAGGTGCGTTGAAGTGCTGCTCGTAAGATTCTGGGTCAGGTATTTTTTTGAATTGGCTGTGTGTTTTAGTCTGAAAATCAAACAGCAGCCCTGAACCCCGTCGTGCAGCAGATGAGAAAATAAGCATTGGGAAAGTAGATCTTATTTTTTCACATCACAGACATATTTCCAAATTTGGCTATTTCCCCCTCACAGCAACAAATAACACAGTGATGTGCCATTTAAACCCCTTTACAAGTATGCACATGACTTTGTTGTAACATCCAATTTTAAAAATCTGGTGAGATAGATAGATTATATTTTTTACCCTAACATATTGGCACGTCTCTGGCAACTGTGTGCTTGGACCCATATTTTATCACATGCACCTTATGGACTGTAAATACATTTTCAGTATGTCAGTGTGAGGAATATTTAATTTTACTACTCATAGTCATAGAATATACAGTGTTTTTGTTTAATCATAAAACTGGAGTTAGATGATGCACACATGCAACTACTTCACTGGCTGCAATGAAAAGACAGCAAATGTTGCCTTGAGAGTCATGAATATTTGAGAGGCAGGTAATCTAAAACTTTTGGGGGGATTTTTGAAGGAGAAACCCAATCCACCATTGAAAGCCACCACTGGGTTTGTAAATCTAATTAGGATATCTGATACTCCTGTATTGGACCATATCTGATTACTGACTCTAGATGATAGCATGTAAACATTAATATGACATATTTTGTTCACAAGTTAAAAGTCCAAGTAAGTACTTGCATGACATCCCAAATAATGCACAATGCAGACTAGCACCACTTGCATATCTTATTTTGGGATCCTACAGTACATCCTAGTCTCCAAACAACAACTATTGTACAATTATGAACGGGAATTATTCACCATCCACCATTTTGTATTTTTGCGAATATTAGGATTTAAGTCTATTTAAAGCCTGAAAATATATTAATTTTGTAATTTTGATCATGAGTTATGTTAGTCACAGTAATTCTTACCGATGTAGCAAAAAGTAATTGTACATTTAAGATCTAGACCAGTAGTTTTTGTGGAGGTCCTCTACTGTACTTGCACAGACAATGGCTCCCTCAGGTGGCCACAAAGGGGATAAGCAGATCTGTATATGTGAAGCCAAATCCCAAACCAGCTAACTTTCTTACAGGAAGGCAGAGAAGAGTAAAAAGAAGAGAGGGACTGCACTGGAGAGTTGATCATCAAAAGGAACCAGCGCACTCTGGGGAAATGATAGGAAAGGAAAGTATCGTATTCATGTAAAACCCTAAATGCTTAACTTGGATTGACTCTTGGAGGCAGAATTACGCAAAACTTGCAGTCATGCCTTAGAAAATACGACCATGATAGATTCCACTCCTGTGGCAAATTAGAGATATACATTTTAGCTTTAGGGTAGACTCAGCAGTACCTATTGTTCCTTAGAAACACATATACTGCAACTTACATCTTTACTGACACTGAATGACAGTGTTGTTTTAGTAAGAACTTGCAGACACACACACACACACACACACACAATATAGTGGATTTTAAAAGAACACAGCTAGTAAAGAATTCAGGCACCCCAAACAAACTACAGGTAAAGCAATACTACAGCTAGGTAGTGAAGTTCAGGGTGGCTTAGATAAATGCTTATAATAAATGTTATACTGTTATTATAAATGTTAGAATGATTCTGTCAAATTATTTAAATAATTCTAAATATCTGATAGAGTTTGAAGTTGAGTCAGTGCATTTATCGGGCCCCTCCACTGTCAATCACTGGACTACTTTCCCAGCCAATTATCTGTGGGGCCCCAGCTGCTTTGGACTTTATCTGTGAACTGTTTATGAAATGTCCTATCACACACATTCTGTGGTGCCTGTGGAGGAACATGAAATGTTTCTGTTGGACCACCAGTGTTCAAAGCTCCTGCAAGTCTTTGCATGCTGGCAAAACTTCTCTACTTCCGTGTGGAAATATCTCTACAGGTAGGCTGTCCGGATTTTGAAATGCAGTATACTGTTAAACCCATGATAATAGTTTTTTCTCAGGGGTTATATTTATTCCTGATTATAGGTGTTGCCAAGTTTATGACAAAAAAGATTAATATGTCTTTGCTTTAAGGAAATGTGATTCTGTATGTTACTTCCATCCTTAGCTATTTATATCAAGCGTTAACTCATCTAAAGGATATGTATAGATTGGTTTAAAACAATTCCTTTCTTTCTTAAACTTGTTTCTATGGCTTCAAACGTGTGGTGGGGGTTTTTGCAACTACCAAATATTTCTCAGGATAAATACACCATGCTTTTTGCAAAGCTCTTTTTGGGTGTATATTTCTGAAACAAATGCTGCATGCATAGTAGGATGTTCACTTATAGCAGTAAGGCGTGTTCTCTCAGGAATTCAGTAGCCTGCAAACTGGATGTAATGGATAATGACTTTATAGTAAAATATTATGGAATTAACATCATTACTGTTTTGCTGCTGAAACAAACTTTTACTTCTAAATCCATTGTTTAAGTTCAGAAATACGGCATTTTTCATGAAGATATTTGTAGTTCCTCTTTATGTAGTTTGTGAAATGATTTGTTTTTTCTTAATCTCTTGTTTCTCCAGTGAAGTCCACAAACCAGCCCATGTAAAGGATGATAGGAGAGAAGCTGTTTTTGCCCATGATACTAATGTCTGCGCTGAGTTTGCTAACACTACAGACATTGTATGGAGAGCACTTGGCAGAGGAGCCCTGCACTGTCCAGATCCTGGTCCCTGGACTCAAAGGCATGCTCTTCTACATACTTTCTTACGCACACCATACATACAAAGAAGACAAAAAATAGAATCTGTGTTCATATTTTCTTGTTATTATTTTGTCTTCTTCTGCAAAAGGAGAACCAGGAGAGAAAGGACAAAAGGGAGCACCGGGGAGACCAGGAAGAGTTGGCCCCCCTGGAGAGATTGGTATAGTTTTTGCACTTGCAACAAAGGGAGATGACTGCAGAATACTTTTGTTTCTCAATGCAGGGGAAAACATTTACCACACACCCAAACTTATGCACTACCACAAAGCTGAAAGAAAAAAAAAAGAACTGGGGTAAAGATCACATTGCTTGGGCTGATAATGTGCTGTTACATCACTACCAGGCCATCCAGAGATGGCCAAGTGTTTACATTTGGGTGAGAGGTTGGAGGAGAAATGATTTACAGAATCCACTTCTGTGGTCAAGTGTTTACTGAAGACCTTAATGAGGAGTGGAGGGTGTTGACATACTCTGTAAGGAGATAACACGGACTCAGCATTTTAATTAATGTACCTTAGTGGAAGTAAATAGTGGTTGTTATTTTCATGAATTCATTTGTAGTCTTTTAAGGTGCAGAAATTTTGTCTAACACGAGAGACGTACAGCTTTTAAAACAGATTGCATGCTAACAAAATATTCCTTTAATACACACTCTTTTCAGGTCAATCTGGGCTTAAAGGTCAGAAAGGCATAATGGGACGTTATGGAAAAGTGGGCCCAAGTGGAATGAAAGGTAATTAGAAAATGCCGAAATGTGCTTCACATGCAGTTATTAAGGAGTGGATGAAGTATAGTATATTTCATGTTTTACGAATAATTACATTTCATATCTCAGGGGTAAAGGGAGACATGGGGGATCCAGGTCCAAGGGGCCCTATTGGAGATCCAGGTGCGATATTATACTGTGTTGTTCAGTTTGTCAAACAGATTATTGCGATTATTAGACCGACACATTTGGTGGAATTAATTAAGACAGCCGTGCGGTAATCCCCCACATTTTTGCCTTATCAGGTGTTCCATGTGAGTGTGCACCAATAAGAAAGATGATTGGAGAAATGGATATTCTTGTGGCCCAGCTCTCCTCTGAACTGAAATTCATTAAAAATGGTATGATCTTAACATTCTTCATTCATTCTACTTGTGTAGACATTGACATTTAATCTTCATTACTATCAGTTCTTGTATCCAAGCTATTGCTTCACTTGTTATCCTCATAGAACTGCAAATGCTGGGCATGTCAATGTGAAATATATAGAAATACAAGTGCTCATTTTTCAGCACTGCCCTCCCCTGCAGCTGTTGCTGGCATAAAAGAGACAGACAGTAAGGTCTATCTGTTGGTGAAGGAGGAGAAACGCTACTCCGATGCTGAGGTCTACTGTCAGACGAGGGGAGGGCACCTGGCCATGCCCAAGGATGAGGGGGCCAACATGGCCATCGCGGGGTACATAACCAACGCAGGCCTGAACAGAGTCTACATTGGCATTCATGACCTGCACCGTGAGGGTGTTTTCACCTACGTGGATCTTTCTCCCATGACCACTTTCAGCAAATGGAGAAAAGGAGAGCCCAACAACGCCTATGACGATGAGGACTGTGCTGAGATGGTGGCCTCTGGGGAGTGGACTGATGTGGCGTGCCACCCTACCATGTATTTTGTTTGTGAATTTGACAAGGACAGTGTCTGAGTTCAGTCTATGTTAAAGACACTGCTTAAAGAAAGGATAAATATAATGGGACAAAAGTTATTTGTTGCTATATCTTCTATTTGTAAATAGGACGACAAAATGACATGCAAGTTGTGCAAACTAGTATATTTTCTACATTCTCTTTTCCTCATAAGCTTATAAGCTATTTATTTTCTTAACTCACAAAACATCCAGAGGTTTTTATTCTTGTGTGAGAATTTTACTTATTTCAAGTGCACCCTTAATCTCATACTCTGCAATTCATTAATGTTTCAAACAGCATTCCAGGCAATGTATTGAGTTTTTATGTTATGCTAACTAGCCACTGAGTAATATTTGCAACAGTGTCATCAACAAACAAGACAAATACGCAAATGTAGAAAGCTGTATTTTGTGCACAAAATATGAAATTAAAAGAAAGATTTTGTTTCCAGTTGGGTGCTTTTAATCAGAGAAATGGAATACAATACTACAATACTCATTCTATATTCATATTCATATAATAAGTTATGTGGCGGTTGTTGTAAAATCAATTTTCCCTGATGATTTAAAAAAGAGAGACAGTGTCTGTGTGCATTATTTTCTGCCCCTGAGCTGACTACATTTATCCAGAGCAGCAGCTGAGCCAAATCCAGCTGTATGAGACAGCCTCCACCCAGTGGATGAACATTGTACTGCATTGAAGCAATTACACTGGGATGTAACGTTAGTGGCGGTGGTTGCTCAGTGCTCCATAGGCCTTTTTCATGGGAGGCATTTTGACTTGCCATAGTAGGTAAAGCACAGGTGTTACTAATAGCATTAATGATGGCTCCGCTCTATTTAAGTGTCCCAGTGAGCCAGAATGCACAATACCAGGACCCTGATATCGAAGCAGCAAATCATTATGTTATTTACATGTGTGCCTTTCTTACTGTGAAATATAGTCTGTGAAATCAGCCTGTGATCCTGTTTAAAAGGCGTCAACACATACCATAGCTATCTCAAATAAAATCCATGGTATAAAAAACCGCAACCCACTGTCAATAGATGAGACCTTGCTCTGGAGTACACAAAAGTCCTTGCAGTGCAATTACATCCAAGTGACCTCACATCTTAAAGCATCCACTTTCTAGCTTTAAACAACTAACTATAGACTTATGGCGTTTTAGACCTCTAGTTGCGCTATGGATCTGTTTTTCTAGGAGTGGGTTCCCGTTTTGTTTGTCTCATGACGTGATACACATTCCTGCCAATGGTGTCCCACTACTCCACTGATCAACAGGTAATTCACCAACATATGCAGCAATGGTGGGCAAAAGAAGACTGTTTGCTAGTAAACATGAATGTAAACAATTCAGGATAATACTTTTGAGAAAAATCAGCTTTGCAAGTGTTTTATGAGGAAGGAAAATGCATTCATCACATCTGTGAGACCTCAAGGATACACACAATGTGTTTGGGTGAGCAACACTGAAAGAAAACAGAACTTTGGTTTGTTTACAATAAAACCCCACAGGGAACCTTTAATCACCGCAGCACAGTGATTACATAATGTGACAAAGGAAACTCACCCACTGCTACTCCCCGATTCTCCACTCCAAGACACAGGAGTCGTTTCTTTCACACAATGTGCTACATTTATATGGGAAGAACACCACTAAGAAATAAATGTGACCACTCGAGCAAAACACCATATAGATTTTAAAGCTGCACAGCAGATTTAACTGATGTTTTTCAGTTTAAACTGATGTTTATTTGGACTTCATTGTTGGGGATTTTTCTATATTAATATTGCTTTGGGGGAGATGTTAAAATGTATCTTAAGCAGTGATTTAAATCTGATGATGTGGACCAAACACACTGGCATATAGTGTTGAGCTAAATTAACAAAAGACAGTTTTTGCTGTGACATGACTACTATTTAAAAAGAATGTATTGTCTAAACACAAGATACTTTATAATAATAATAAATTAACTACACTTGGTAACAATATGACAGCATAATGTTTCCTGAATGACAAAAACAAGACATTACACACCTTAGGTTAATATGACATTTTCATTTTTGTAAATTCTCTGTGGTTTAGTTGTGTGATTAATAGAAGTTGTCTTACAGCCCTGGTTGCTATTGTTTTTTAGGATGGGCATCCCAGCTGTGATGATATCCTATTGAGTCCCTCTAAGAAGAGGGATTTGAATATGCATGATGCAGCTCTCCTAATAAAGCACAGCACCAGTCCCTTAAGAAATGAATAATTAATGCTGAGATGAATTATGCATTTAATTGACCAGGAGTTGTCGGGCATAAACCAATTAGGTGCCATTGTTGGTGCAATCTCTGGTTACCTTTGTGGTAAACAATTTGGACAGCTCTGTCTGAAAGTCGAACGGCAGATAATCTGTGATGAAAAAAATGGCCTGCAAAAGGGAGATATGGCTACAGTGCATGGAAATGAGACACAACACACCCTGCATCGGATGTTATATCCACTTCAATATCCACCATGGAAATATAGTTTTAATACTGCAATAGTGATGTTTAAGCTTAATAAATGGTCTTAAATTTAACTTGCCTTCCAGTAAACAGAAAAAAAGAAAACATTTGGAAAGGCAAGCTACAGGAGCACTGTCATGTGTCAATGCGCAAAGAAATGTGGAGTGGTAGAGGGGTGAAAGGTATGAGGTGTACACAAATTATACATATAAAACATAAAAATTAAACAGAAAACTGTCAAAATAAGCAAATAAATGGATGCAATTCTTTTTATTTCTTCACAGTGTTTCATATCCTTATTCTAGAGTGTATGGGCAACAAGGTTGGGGAAAGGTGGTGTTGAGGTGTAAAGTAGCCCTACTGTAACCTTGTTCAGTTGGCAATAGAGCGTATTGTATATCAAGGCTATTGTCTTTCTGTTCCCAAATGGTCAAAATTATTTATTATCTGTTGCAACTTTAATACAATAATAAGGTTACCTTGCAATACAAAACGCACCCAATGCTCCAGCACATGATGCCAAAGTCAGTCTTCAAAATGCAGATCATCAAGGAAGTCCTGCTGCCGAATCTGGTTAATTTCATGGAAGTCCAGTGGTCCAGATGTTAGAAAAATATGGACTCAGGGCAACTGACACAATCAAATTTCCCCAAACACCCGTTAAAATAAAATGAATAAATACATACATTCAAAAAAAAAAAATCACAGCCTGGAATGCAAAGAAATAATACATCTAAATATAGATAAATGTGTTAGCTTGTTGGACATTTGATACACTGTACAGTATTGTTTTGAAGTAGCCTACTATAACCCAATTTAATTACACAACATAAGTCAAATTAAAATAGGCTTTATCTGATATGACTACTGATATCACGATTCATTTCCCCCTGCTGGTTGCCTTGGTAACACTTACATTAACGTTAGCTTCACACAAAAGGAAAAAACAACAACACAGACGGTGTATGGGTTTCTTGATGCTACACCTCTCGTGTGGAAGAAGTGGTTTCCATATCAGATGCTATCTCCAGTTACAACACACCAGCCAGTGACACATTTACTTTTGACACCAAGCAGTGCCATTGTTGCTCAAACTGCTTCTGTTAGCTAAGTTATGCCGGGCACAGCAGGGGCAGGTGACCTGCCGCCGACAAAAACAATACTTGTCTACAGGAACGGAGACGCTTTCTTTCCCGGAAGGAAAATAGTTGTGAATCCGCGGCAGGTGGCAACCTTTGACAATTTTTTGACCTATTTGACCAGAGGGGTTGAGGCTCCGTTTGGTGCCGTGAGGAAGCTGTACACTCCCAGAGAGGGCCACAAAGTTCAGCATTTGGACGACTTGAAGCATGGGAGTGCGTATGTTGCAGCCGGAAATGAGCAGTTCAAAAAGATGGAGTAAGTATCATGCTGTAAGGTGCGTCTGGGTGTGTGTGGGTTGTAGCAAGGAGGGCAGGTCACTTTTACCAAGGACGAGATTTACCCTGGGCCCTGAGAAGGTGCATGTATTTCGGCCAGTAAGCTAGCCAATGTTATATCAACAATAGGTGGGGGTTTTCTGTCATGTTTGCTTGTTTTGTTGTGTGGGCATTTGACTGGGTTGGTAAAACATGTCTCCATTTAATTAACCTAAGTGCTTAAGGGTTTGAATAGCCTACATTTACAGATACAAAGTCTAAAGTTGGTTTTTACAGTATACTGTTGCAGTTTAATGTGCTGTCTTGCTGACTTCCTTATAGTATAGTCTAGATAGCATAATGTCTAAAGCACTTTCTATTTGACCTGCAGCTGTAAAACATGTTTTTAATAGGTAAGTATTGGCATTATCAGGTCTAGGGATGTCTTCCATCCATCTTTATAGACTGTAAGTAACTTTCACATGTAGAACCTTAAACTTGGGTTTGAGTCACTTACATGATTTTTTAAATGCCTTCCAGTTATTGTGAGATAACAACCAAGAAGCCACAGAATAAGAAAAATGAACAGGTAAGACCACTTTTTGTGTTTGACCAGTTTTACTGAAAATGATTAAACTAAGTCTAACCTTTAATTTCAGTTGCTATATTATGCGTCACCATACTGTATGATATGAAGCATTCTTGGGCTGAAGCCTAAACCCTGCTAGTGCAACAAAGTTTCCTTTACAGTGGTCTGAATGACATTAATCAGAACCATACAGTGATAATAAACACAAAAGTCCTGTTACACATCGCACATAACATCACTGTTTGAGTCAGATACATAAAAATGCCTCATTCTGTATTCTGGTCCATATTAATTTTCTGACCCCTAGTTTTCAAATTTTCAGATCCGACCTGTTGTTCACAGCAGATTAGTAGTTTCTGCTCGCTGGAGGAGAACTACACATGAGTCTTGCACGATAAAGTGAGTGTTTTCTTTAAGCTGGGTACAAAGTTATCCTGAACCTAAAAAGGAGAATGTGTGTTATGTAGTAAAGAAATGCTTCCTGTTTCCTTTTCAACAATTAAATGATTATCTCTTTGTGTGTTATTTTTTTGTTGTGTTTCATAGTGTCTTTACCAACGGAGATATCTTAGTTCCTCCAGCTCGAATACGGATCCCAAAGTATACTCTTAGAAGCTGGGAAAACGTTTTAGCCATGGTGACAGACAAAGTGCGTCTTCGCACTGGTGCTGTGTACAGGTAATGTCATACATCAGTACATTCGTTTTAAACTAGTCGTGTACTAGTGAGGGCAAGCAACGGTATAACCTGTAGTTTTTCTATAATAAGAAAATAGGACCCCAGAATACATATTTTTATGTTTTGTGTTTCAAATAGCTGTACTCTGTATCATGACACAATAATGTCCTTCATCATGTTTTGCCAATCAAAACAATCAAACCATTTTAATAAGAAAAAAAAAAGGTGTACATTGCAAGAATTTCAAGACTTAAGTTGTTAAAAGTTGAATGAATCTTGATTATCTGTAGAGTATCAGCTTCTCTAGATTGGGGAAATATGATTAGTGGTGGCTTTCCAATCAGTTTAAATGCAGCAAAATTTAGCAGAGTGGAAGAATTTCTAATTGATTAGTGCTTGGCACCATATCTGGTTGTGATGTGCTCACAGGAGTAAATCCAAAACTGCTTGTTAGGCAAACACTGCTTTGATGGATTTTGTAAAATATGCTAACATTACATTTAACCACTCAAACGGTATTTGAGACATCTATGTGTCTTCAATATCCAAAACACTGAGCAACTATCAGCATAGTTCAAATAGTAACAAAACCTTGCTCCAATTTGTGGTATTTCTTTATTTGAGTTTCCAGGCTTTGCACGTTAGATGGACATCCTGTCTGCGGCCCCACTGAACTGGAAAACAACCAGTACTATGTCGCAGTTGGTGTAGAAAAGTTCAAAGCTCTCCCATATGAGCAGTGCATCCCCTGCAGGGATTCAATCAGGGAAAACAACATGTTTGAAGGGTATGACACCTATGATTTTTGGTCAATGAAATCCGTTTTTACGTACATATTTTAAATAAACACTGGATCCCTACTTTGATGTGAAAAAGAAAAGAGAAAATGTGTTTGTTGATTTTGGTTTCCCTTTTTTTCCCTGCAGCCAAGACATCCAGCCTGCTATTAGGAAGACAAGACATGCAAAGGATGTGGTGAGTACTGTTGCTTCAGTGTTGGGTGCAGTTTGCCATCTGGTTGTTCACTTTCTCGCGACATGCTAAATTCCCTCTAGTTTATTGCTGTAACACCATGGTAGTATCACAGTTGAAAAGCGTATCTTTGCACACGCAGCATTTCAATTAACATTTCCCATGTGTGAGACTTGTTGTGGGGGTGCAATTCGAAACAGCGCTATCATCAATCACTGTCTGTGGGAGGCATTGAGTTACCTTTGCTTTCCACTTTGATGGGTAATCCCCACAGAGGCAGGCTGGCCCACTTGATCAAGTGCAGTGAGCCTCATAGACAGATCATATGCACCAGGGGGACTTCACTGACTGAAAACAAAAAAAAATCTCTTATTCAAACCAGAACCGGGACAATTTGTATTGTGATTAAGTAGACAGTGAAGTGCTTTGAATCCATATGAGGATTGCGCTGCTGTGGGCCCGAGATGAACACCAAATCACACGGCGAAGACAAGAACTTGCCCACTCAGCAGGTTGAGGTGGTGATGGGGCCCCCTGTGAGAGATATGTCTGACATCTGATTTTTCTAACCATGAAAGATGACAATGCTGTGGCAGATGCCAATTTTTTTTCAGATGGAGAAAAATGCCCCGTGCCTTATCTCTAGCTATATCTGTGGTTGGCTACCGTTATATTCAGAAATAAGATGGATATTTATTAGTAATATATTAGAATCTGTCCATATTATACGGCTTATTTGTAAGATTTCTTCATCTTATTAAAAACTCTCCAAGCATAAAACAATATATGAAAACCACACTGTTATCAAACTTTGCTTAACTGAGGTTCAGTCTTTAGATGGAACATCTGAATCAACACTGCTAAGACCATACAACCTTTGCCATTTCACACAGTACCATGAGGTGGAGACAGAGACAGAGCTATGACTGTGTTTTGCATTTACCAGCTCATTGTAGTATTAGTCATACAATGGAGATTATGCTGCCGCATTTTACTCCCTTTGCCTCTACATCTGATCCCTCATGAATTTGTAAACATGATTTGACCAGTTAATAAGGACCTTTCAGAGGGGAAAGATACATGTGACAAAAATTGCCCACTCTGTCTAGATCTGTCAGCTGTTTAGCTTACTGATTACACATACATTTATAGGGTCATGTCCGTCATTAATTTCAGTTTGACCTCACAAAACAACAGCAGTCTGGTTTGAAATGCCTGTAAAAAGATCCTTTAAACATTCCCACTGAGGCTGTGTAAAATGTAACCTTGATTTTGCAACCTCGCTGTATGGGAAGCACGGTGTCTGTCCTATCCTGTCTGCACCGGCGGCGGAGCGTTTCTGCACGTGCTGAATGGGACATCTGGTCAAGAGCAACCACTGAAGTCTAAACTGACGGCTCTGCAGAGTGTAATATTGAAACTCTCCAGCACACCATGTTCCCATTGGAAGCAAGCGTATATGCTGAGTTAGGTGTTCACAGACATGATGAGGTAGAAACTTTTGAGGTAGACATAGCATAAAGAGAAGATTAATAGGGGGGAGAGGAATGCAAAAAGACAAAGGGAATAATGATGGGCATCAAAGCAGAGTACTTTCATATTATAGTAATAATAATGAGCAGTGCAATTGTGCTTCACTTGTACTTCACACGAAGCATCTCGTGAAAGCAGCCCAGAAAGGCTGACTAAATGTTAAATAGCTGCTCTCCCTGACATCAGCGATGACTTGCTGCTGCTCCCCATTTCTCTGTTGTTTCTGGATGATCTCACTGGTGAGGGGAAGTAGCAATGCCCCCGTGGAAAACTATACCCCCGCACTGCTGCCAGCATGTCTGCTCACTGAGGACCCGGGCCATGGGAGTGGTTCCTACTGATACCATAGCCAGTATGGCTGGAGGCTGGTCGGTCCAATTGGTTGGGACCCCCGTTTTCCCCTAGCTATCATATCACGGTGTCCTCTTCTTGACTCCTGTTCTCTGCCACTTGCGAGGACCACAGATTATTTGCTGCTCAGCCCCCCTGAGCCCCCTTCACACTAACTCTAGCACTCTCTTTCTCTCTCTTGGCCTCTCTCTCCCTCTCTCTCTGGGGCCTCCTGATACACACAGGTTTCTGCTCCCACAGGACATGGTACTGTAGATATGTAATGCAGAACGAGAGCAGAGATGACTTCAGCTTTTCCACTGCCGTGTTTCCAGTTGTGCTACCACTTGTACTGTACTCTCCTGGCTCTGAGGCACCCCTCGTCCTCTGCTTTCTCCTCCCTGAGTGAGACAGTCTTGATTTAACTTTGTTGATTTAAATAAGATCTATTTACATCTCACCACCAGGCTGCAAACATGGAAAACAAGCTGTTCAATTTTTGATTGCCCAGATGTATTTTGATTCTGAACTTTATTGTTTAGTTGTTTCACATCACTTGCAGTCGAATTGAGGTTACGAAACTGAATTAACAGCTTACCGCTGCGACAGTGCCACTACTCTTTTGTCTTTGACCTTGTGTGGTTATGTGGACACTACAGCGTGCTAGAATCTGAACTCTGTTTCAACTCTCCTTCGCTGAATATACCAGGCAAACTTCACTCTTCTTTTGCTGTTTTCTTTTTCTCCCTTAGCCCACCAACGGCTGTTGAAATTCAAAAGAATATCAACAGACTTTGCCTCTGCATTAAAGAAAGCAAACAAGTGAAGAAACAACGCCGCTATTCCCCAGAGTCCATGTTAGTGAGCTTGCAAACACCATTGCCAGAAGTGTATTCTGGTGGAAGCCTGAGATCACTACACTATCCTCCGAGCCAGCCCAGGGATCCAGCCAGGCAGCTGCAGTAAAGAGCACTGTAGCTGAAAAGAAACATTAAGTCTGCTCTCTCCCGCTCTCTGTGTCTGTGCCTCTCATGCTCTGTAAGGGAGACATACCTCACCTTGCTACCTACAGAGGGGATGAGGAGCCTGTGAGGAGAAAATTGCCTTTTGTGGAAGCATTAATTCAGATGTGTACCCTGCTGTCTGAACATCACTCTGAACTCTCCCCACTCCTCTCTCTCTCTTTTCCTCTCTCGCTCCTTCACTCTCCCACTATGCAACTCAGTCTCAAGCCTCCCCCCCTCCTCCCCTCTCCATCAATAACCTTCTGCTGTCTACTGCTAAAGAATAAGTTATTCCCTACAACTCCCTCCCTTTCCCTTTAAGCTTGTTTGGATTTTCATTGTTTGATCGGGCTTGATAAATAAGACAAATGCAGTTAGAAATTCATGGCTGCCCTATTTCATCAATAAATGATTAGTTTGCCACACTCCCTAGTGATTGATAGGTTGTGCACGGGATGTATTGGAACCAGATGAATTCAATACAGTAGGAGTCACCGGGGAGCTACAAAGCATATCGGCTCATGAAAAATTGAGGTCAATGGAAGATGTGGAAAAAAAAATGTTTTTACCCCTATGTGTTTTCTTTTTTTCTTCTTCCTCTTTACAAAACAACAGCAAAAAGTCATTGATGAATCACAGAGAAGTCTGAGGAAATATGCCTTAATCTGTGCCCCTGTTTTCTCCTCTCTTTTGTCTCTTCATGTAGTTTGCTCACACAGGCTTTAGAGAGGACCTTGAGCACACAGCCAGGGGCCAGATGAAGAAAGGCGCAGCCAAGCTGGAGAGAACCAAACAACAGAGGCAGGTGTCCAGAAACCCAGTTCTCTTCTCGACAGGAGGTAAGCAGAGCAGTTCTATAGAAATATCTCTCTTCCCGTCTCTCTCTCCAGGACCCCCTGTCCTCAGTGTTTTTTTTTCCCTCCAACACATCCTTTCTAACTACAAGGATATGAAGAAACCTGTTGACTTTTGCAGACAAATGTATATGCATGTGTTTGGGTACAGTGTGTGTGTGTGCATGTGCATGTGTAGGACTACATTTGGGCACACATGTAGGATGTGCACCATCATACATCCCTCTGTGTGTGTGTGTGTGTGTGTGTGTGTGTGTGTGTGTGTGTGTGTGTGTGTGTGTGTGTGTGTGTGTGTGAGAACATATGAGTTTAGCGTGTGTTGGCAACATAGAGAAAAACTAACATTTGGCAGGTGGAGGAGCTTTCTTTGGATTCTCAATGTGTTCTTTTAAGTCCAAACAGAACACAGCTCCCCTGCTTTTTAAAAGAAACACCAGTCTTTTCTGTGAATATTAAACAGAACAAGACTTGACACTGTCAAGGGGGCTTAAATCATAGATGAATTCAATCAGGCGATTTTGTTGAATATGTATCCAGAAAGCCTTGTTAACTATGTGGGGGAAAACAAAATGCTCTAATTTTCTCCTGATGTGGGGATGAAAATGGTAATAAGTTATTTATCACAAATAATGCTGACAACAGATCATAAAAGTGGCAAAATACTCCTTTAGATTGAACATTGTATCAGTTGTGATGCTTAAAAGTGACTGTTTATCATAATACACCGTAATTGTGTGTTTGTTTGTATCCACTTATTCTGTAGTTGTCGTTCTGTGCACAGTAATACTCAACTTGAAAGACTCATCCTGTGCCACATATAACATGACATGGTATGGTAGCATAGATGGGCCAATTGTCACCGTTTGAAACCTGCCTTCCTTTCCTATGTTGCAACTAAGGTATCTGACATTATTAAATATAAAGTAAGTGTCTCCTGTTTTGGCTACAAAAAACATCATCATCATAAGCCAGAGTACAGTTTCCTGACCACATTTTGGACACTTGATCATACCTAAAGTATGTTTTCCTCCCACAAAACACATTACTAAAGACAGAATTAAAAAGATGAAATTCACTTCTTTGTAACTAAATCACCTCTTAGAACCCTTCATACAGGCAACAGTTCTTGTTATAGTGTTTACAAGCATCATCTGGTACAGGATCAGCGCTTTTGGCACCAGATTTCTTCCATAATTTTTCCTTTTTCTAACTGGAGCGAGTATAGAAAGGGATCCAAAAGTAATGCTTGACTGAAAAACATAATGAAGTCTACATGTTTTGTAGCTGTATTGCCTCTTTGAGCTAAACTTATTTACCGCATACATTTTTCCATACATTGTGCCTTTGTTTTATCACTGATTAATTTACCATGCTTTGTTATTTATTATTTAAATGAAATTACTTAAGGCTATTGAAGTAGATTCAAGCTCAATAGTGTGTTTAATTATTCACATTCTGCCCTGTATCAGATCCAGCAGCCACAGACAAAAAGGAGTTTGTTTACAAGGAAAAACAGTGTGACGTTGCCGCATAAGCTAATCCCCACATACATCAAGCGCAACCTGTCACTGTCAGGAACTAACCCTGGACTGAAAGTTCACGCTGGCTGGCCATATTTGTGGCAGGGCAGCTGTGGCTTTCTGTGGCCCTTTCGTCCGTGGGACCACTCTAAATAAATACATGGCTTGACAGCAACATTGATCTCTGGTGAAGTTGAACAGGAAAAGCAAAGGGAGAGGGGCATTGAGGGATGGAGAGAGAGAGAGAGAGAGAGGGAGAGAGGGAGAGAGGGAGAGAGGGAGAGAGGGAGGGAGGGAGGGAGGGAGAGGGAGGGGGAGAGAGAGCAATGAAACGGTGGCTGCCAGCAGATGAGGTAATTGTGATTAATCACTTTTCTCAGAGGACAGCGTGTTCAATGCACAAAACAAAAGAAGTGAGATGGCAGGAGCAGCGGAGGTGCAGGAAGACCGCCAGTTGAAGGTGGACCTGCCAATTGATCAGGTAAAGCGAAGCCCCACACAGCTCTGCAGCCGGATGAGGTCTTATAGCATAGCTTGGTCCTGTTTATCTGGCAGGAAGTAAGAACTGATTCCAGTCTAAAAACACTACTAACATCACCATCAGTAAACATAGCCCACCTGGCCATGTGCTGATTCCATTTAACTTAAATATATGCTACTAACTGTGCTCATCAGTTCTCATCATTTTAGAGCTTGTTGTCAGTGAAGACAAACAGAAGTCTAAACGTTGATGAACATCACAACAAGCTGTTTTACATTTGATGTCAAATTAATGGTTTAGACGGAAAAGGTGTCTGCCGCTACAGCATCCTCTCCCCATTTTCCTCCCATTAAGCTTTACCTTTCTGTGTGTTTTTTAGTTTCATAAAGAATTGAGAATATATTTTGTGCAGTATAATATTTTCTGCTTGGAATAAGGTTCATGAGTGCTCAGTCAAACAAGTTACATAAATATATAAATATTTAGAAAAATCAATACAGCAATACAGAACAGTGTAAGCCAAGGGGGATCTTGTTTTCTCCCTCTCTGCAGGTTGAGGCCAAGATAGTTGAGGAGGAGTATGAGGAAGGGAGTTGTTGTGCGAGTCCCTGCAAGGCCTCCCTCCATGATTCAGACGGCTCGTGTCTGCAGAGGTCTTTGTCTGCAGGTTCCAGGAAGGATGTAAGTACCCTTATTATGAGTTTCATGTAGTTACTATTTCATGTTTGGTTCATTTTTACTTCATTATTATGCCCAATTTTATCATTTGCTTTTGGATTAGGTCACATAAAATGGTCTAACTAGCAATTATGGTAATCACCATTTCCGTAATTGCAAGAGCGTCACGTAGACCTGCTTCCAGCAACTATACTTTTATCTAATGTGTGTGTAACCTGTTTTTCTGTGTCCATGGCTTCTCTCTGTGTATTGCACTTGGTATTTACCAGCGCAAGCTTTCTTCAGGGCAAGGAGAGTCTGTGAAAGGCTCAGGGCACAGTGGTGATACTGAAGACACAGGATTAAAGACACCTGAGCCCCAGGTACAACTTTATGTAGTATGAGTTTATAGAGCTTAGATGCAGCCACAGATACTGTATTTATCACAGCATCAAGCCTAAGAAAAAAATACATAGAACTATGTATTTGTGATTAGAGTAGAGCCCCATAACAGTATGTAGTTGTATTTGATGTTTGTCTTTTACTCTGGTTATTGTGTACGTTCACAGTGATGAAGTAGGGCTGAGATGTGTATACAGATGTTTTTGCATGGATCTGTGGCTCCTAGAAATTACGCTCATTTAAATACACTTATTTTGCTCTAATAATCCTCAAGGGACAGCCATGTGAAGCAGTGTAACTGTGATGAATGCACACAATAGTTGGGTGATATTACTATTCCAAGCAATTTCATTCGGCTTTGAAATTAGAAGATATTGAGTCTTATTTAAGCAATCAATAACCTTGAACATTTTGTTTTAATGAAAACTATAATTTCAAGCAGTGGCAATTACACCATAGGGGAATGTTTTGGTGTGGTGATGATTTTGCTGCCGTATGCACTTTTGCAATAAAGATATTCTTATCGGGGTAATTATTGACTTCTGGGGGCCAGTTATGACCCTGGCTAAAGACCTCATCAATAGCTTAATTCATTACTTATCGCTTTTAGTCATACATGAATGTTGCTGATTCAGATTGGCTATGGATTACAGGGAAAGACCATTAGATAATGGAAAATAATAATAATAATCCCTGGTACAGACTCAGCTACTTTTTGCAATAACCATCTCGTCAAGCAGTTTTTGATTTGTCAGCTAACGAAGACGGACATAAAGAGAAGGTGGGATTTTTGTTCCAACCTTTACAGTTGAAAATGTCTAAGGAAAGCTTTTTTTTTTAAATCTGAACACCTTCTAAACTACCACAATTTTTGTTCATTCTTGTTTCATCATGGATTCCAGTATATTTGTAAAAGTTGTCATCAGACCAGTAATAATGATGCTGCAGGTGAGACTTAAAAACTTCAAGTCTAACCATCATTCATGCTCTCTTCTTTTCCCTTTGAGGCCAAACAGACTGTCGCTGTCTCGTTGTCGGCAACCTCATCATTTAGAGGGCTGTGAATAATAATGAGGGATAACTGCTCTGCTATGACTCATACATTGAGCTGAGTTCGGACAGATTTCCTCCCGCTCCTGAGCTCATATGTGCTTGTGAAATACCCCGTGCACTCCGTATATGTGCACGTATATAGTAGATATTGATGACCAAATTCAATTACATGATTACATTTTCAGCCGAAGCTTTAAATGATTTATTGCATTGAATTTAAATAGTGAATACATTTACAGACAGTACACCGGTGAGGCGGTTGTGTGCGTGTGATATTGACCTGTGTGGTCCAGGCCACATAAAGAATAACGAGATTCAGCATCTCTGCCAAGTGGAGATGTCCGCTGGGAGTGAAGGCAGGCTATCTCAGTGGAAGAGCGTGAAGGATGGTGGACTAGAGGCTGATGCACATTTATCAAAGCTTTTCTTATAATCACTGGACTGATTTTTGTTGGACTTTCTGAAGGTTGGGTTTTCCTTTAGAGTGCACTCTGTTAAGGAGTTGATTGATTTCATGAGGGGGGACTCTGTCTATGTTGCAGATGTCATACACTTTGAGGAAATGTGGACACGGGTAGATTTGTACTCACTGGTCTGGTATTGTGTTTACAACTATCATTTGTTTTGATTTAACAATATTGGCTGATTTATCAACCAGTCAGGTAAGCATTTTTTCTTAATTAATATTGTTAGAAATGCCAATACGACTAGGGATGTTTGATCAATTGTCTTCCTCTTTGTAAGAATTTTGTGATAAAAAATCGAATCGTTATTGACCACTGCATTGATCCATTCCTTTCCTTTTCCAATGGAAATCCATTTCATTTGTCTTTTAGTTGTTTTTCCATGCTATTCCCTGAAGCTTAGGTTAGCCATTTCAAAGGCCTTATTCTCTCCATGCAAGGTCAACTATAATCAACTCTAGACAATGTCACCGCCTTGCATTTCCAGAGAGCTAGGCAAAGGAAGACGACTCCTTTGGGCTTTTAAGGGCCTACTGCATTATACCATTCAATTACTGTTCATTAGACAGTGTACAGCCATTAATCAGACTGAGATGTTCTGCTAGTCCTCAGCGGGGACAATGAACTGGGGAAATTTATTCTGGCTTCCTGTCTGGGCCGCTGTTTAGTGGTAAGGAGAGTGATGACACTTTGGAATGCACTGAAGCTTTCAGTACAGAGACACCCTAAACTGAACTGCTCCTCCACTCTCTGTATCTGTTTTCAAGTGAAGTTCTCTGCTTCATGCAGCCCGTCGTCTTTGAATTTTAAGAAACATAGGCTTTGTCAGAGATTTACTGCTTATGTGGGAGAGTATTACGAATCTGATATATCACTAAAAGGGGAGAAAGCTGACAGATTTACCGATTAGAGTTGCATATGCATTGAATATGACTAGATGATGATATGAGAAACTGATTTATGTTTTCCAGGAGGCTAAAGAGAGGGAGGTGTCTTCCAGGCTTTGCAGAATACGGGCACGGATGTCCCGGTTTTTCAAGGGTAGGTTCATCAAAGCATAAAGCCTGGTAGTAGCTCACTGGCAGCAGCGACGGCCCCCGTGTTCCCCTCCACAGCACCTAATGCACCCATAAAGAGACCACTAATACACTCTGCATTACCAGTTCCTCCCGCACATTGCATGTCACTGGATCCGCGACCACCTCTCAACATCTGGGAGAGCTTTACGCCATGCTTTATGGAGACCATCTGGTTGAGTGGGTTTTTTTGCCTCCCCAATCTCAGATGACTTATTCTAGTATTAAAGGCACCTGCACATCAAGGTGTGCCATGCTGAGAGCCTGGGATTATTCACCGCTCTTTATATTTCCCATGTCGTTTGTAATTTGGAACCACTCAGACAGAATGAGAGGGATATGCAGTGTACCTTGTTACTATGAAAATCCTTGAAAAATTTGTTTTCTCCATGACTTATTCTAAGTAGAATTGCATGGTCTGACTTTTATTTGATTGATCTAGAGAAGAACACATCTGAAAAAATACAAAATAAGTGCTATACCCATTTGATTATGGGGGGAAAAAGATAACATGGTGTTAAAACACAAACCAAAGCAATGATGTAAACTTGACGTTCTCCTTTGTTGGGGGAATGTGCCTTTCAGCTGGACTGGGCAATTTCATTCTAATTGCCTACAAAACATAGGCTTTGCTAGTGACGCCCATACAGTGGTTTCCCAGCATCTTCAATTGTTCCTTGTGAAAATTCCGAAGGTGACTAAATGGAATGGGATGTGAATCTCTGCATGTGGTTATCACTGTCTGCCCTTCAATCTGAGGTTTGCCCTGTCAGTGTGACACCAGTAAAATCGCTGCATCCTGCGCTAACAGCAGGCTCCCTACTTCACTCACGTGTCGTGATAAAAGTACACATATACACATACATGTGTATGCACATATGCGCAGAGAGAATCTAACAGACACTCGCAGTTCACAGCAAATGTTTGTCTCATACATGTGTGCATGATTTGTATGTATATACATGTATTCTCTTTCAATTATCCTCATATTGATAGCACTAGAGGTCGAGATGTAGCCTGATGCACACTCCAGTACTGGCTGTGATTTCCCTGCAGAATATCAATGGGCACTGCAAGGGGCATTTGAAATGAATCACAGCACATTATTGCTTGCAGACTCCAGACCCACATACTCGTTTTTCTGTCCGTATCACATTACATTGTTGTTGCTGTTTATGAATGGTTCTTTATCATTCATGCCTCCATATTCCTTAGTTGTCACAGTGGATCTGCAGATGACACAGATGCAACGCTTAACATGGGACTCGGAGCCGCAGTGGAGGGAAGTGGGATGTGAAAGGAAATGGAAGTGATCTCTAACAGAATTAAACTCGCCTGTCACCTGCTTTGCATCAAAATGTCAATATGTGGGCCAGTTTTTATCCTTTGTCAGCTGAGTGAAAATGGGAAGCCTTGTTCTGAGAGCAAATCTACCATCAAAGTACTTGCCCTACCTCCTTCATATACTTTACCTGGGGTATTCCATCTTGACTTCCATGTATAAAAGCAAGAGATATTACTAGGTTCAGTTTGGCTGAGATTCTCCTTCAAAAGTTATTGGCACCATGTACAATGGCCTTGTAATTTATGAGAACTGTTGGGGCCTATGACAGAAGTTGTAAAGCATCTTGACTGATTGGGATATGAGATGTGTGCAGTCATGGCATATTGTCGCCTGTATGTGCGCAAGACATGCAGAGAGTTGCATGGCTTGCGCTGTCACAGATAAATTACTCCACACAGCCAAATTAAATTGTTGTAAATCACCTTGCGGAGCCGAGACTAGTCCTGAGTGACGACCTTTACGCCTATTTGACTTTAAGTCTTATTTATGTTAATCACATCTGTATTATACTGACAGTAAAATTGTGTCATATCCTAAAAGGTCATTGTTTTGCAGTACAGCATAGGACTGGTACAGAAAAACACACTGGTTCTGTACTAAGTGTAAGTCGAGAGGCTCTCTTGAGTGTTTGTATATAAACAGTTTTCTTTTTATCCTGTCTTTTATTACAGAAAAAATGAAAGATTAACATTCATTGCTTTGACCTGCATGACATTCATTCCAAAGGTATGTACTACACAAATAATATAATTTAAAAAATTCATTGGTTCAACTTGTAATCTCAAATACATAAAACATAATGCAGAGTGTAGTAGAGCTCCATACAGAGCACAGCAGTGTTCATCAAACATATGGCATGTTCTGTGTTATTGTTAACTTGTGAGCATTACAGATGTTTGGTGTGGATATTAAATGCTTATGAAATCCCTCCACAAAGAGCTTCATGATATTTACGACACTAAAGTAATCACATGTTCTATGGATGTTAGTCCACTACAATGCAATGTCATCTTATGATACAGAATATATATTGGAGTTTTTATTCAGGCAAAGAGCAAAGTATATCTTTGGGGATGGTTTCACTGTGGGGAGAATGAGAGCCTTTGTTAACTACAGGTAAGTTGGAGGCAAATCTATGCTTTTCTTCTCATTCATCATACACGTGTCATGAAAGGCTTTCAAAAGGTGGCAGCTTCCAAGAGCAATAAGTTTTCTCCTTTTTATTTTTTTTTTACATTTACATGGTAAAAAATGTGTGTCGAAAATCAGCCATTGTGATGTGGGAGCGACGTCTGCGTGTGATCTCCGCTGCACTCGAGACGACAGGCTCTGTGAAGTGCACCACTGCCCAGTTACACATTAGCTTTGATTGCCAGTTTGTTATGTGCATAGCCCATAGCTTTGAACTGCTTCTCAAGATGAAAGCCAACCTTGTCCACAGCGTGTCCACTGTAGACCGCTGCTGTTGCTTATTTGCTTCAGGCACCATCAAGGGCTTCAGGACTGTTTTTTTTTTTTCTATAGTTCTGTACCATGTTGGGATGAGCACTATGTATAATTTATCATGCAATACATCCTGAGACAGCAGCCTGTCTCGCCTCCTCTTTCTTTCTGCATCTTGTGTTGAGTGTGGTCAATGTATGATGCCACTAAGGTATGTCTTTGTTGTGCAGATATAGTTTGATATTAGTGGTTCCCATGGTGAGAGCATCACCACTCAGTGCTTATCTCTCTCTCTCCCCTTTCCTCTCTCTTTCTCTTGCCTCTAAAAGCCAGAGCCATAGAATACAGTGTCAGACTGCTAAGGACCGGACGTTCTCATTCTCTTCTGTCTCCAGAAGCCAGCTGCTCATGTATAAGATGAAACAGTGTTATAAACCAAATAAAAATGTCTTGCCTCTTGACAGCCCCACCGTGAATATATGGCCTCTTATTTCAGTGAATATATTGCATAATTATGTATGGTTATGAATATTACATGGAGCCTCACACTGAGTGCATGGTAAGATGCCTAATTGCGGAGTTTAATTATTAAGAAGCAAAGGTCCTGAGCGGGTTTGTGAGAAGCACTTTTGATAAATTATTTTTTGCAGTTTTCTGATAAATTATTTTGGGGGCTTGTGTCTAATCAGCAGGCATAGTGGACGGCGTAACTGCTCTTGAGAGAGACTTATCTTCCCATAGAGAGGAATTACTATGCTGATTAAATCCACTGAAATCAACTAATAACTTAATGATATTGGAGTGGATCAAAAGAATGAATCACTGGCTCTCATAGTGGTGGCTATGAAAAATACAAGGGCACAGTGATGGGTAGAACGAGGACTGTTGCCGTTGACCTCGGGGCACAGCTTTAATATTTCTGTGTGACATAAGGTAGGGAAACGGAGAAAGAGATTGTTTGATGGTATGTACTAAAGCAAACCAAAGCACCTCATATTAAACACAGTGTAGTAGTTCTTTACTTTATACTTCATATGAAGCACTTCAAGGAAAAAGTGCAGATAAACTAGATCTCCCTGAAGTACTGCCAAAGCCACTAGACACAGCTGCTTGTATAGCTACAGTACTATTGCTTCTGCTTCTCTTTCTCTCCAACATGTACTGTAACTGAGGCACCCACACAAAAATATTCCTCCCTTGTTATGTATTCAGTTCAAGTGCACTTAGTATGCAGAGAAGTTTAAGGATTGGCCTCGGTTTTGTGTCGAAGGAAATTTGAAAATGAATAAAACAGGCTTCTCTGCATTTTACTTCAAATACAGAACTGGTGCACATAATGTATTCTTCCATAAAAGCTAATGGCTGTAATGCAGACAATAAGAATCATTGACCCACTTAATCGCAGTTCTATGTCATGCTGTGACAGTGCGAAACTTAGTTCACCACAACTGTAGGATCAAACGCAGGGTAATAGCTGGGCTCCCTCCATTCCCTCTCCTACAAAATGCATGTTGGTCTAGCACTCATGAAATGCAGTCAAGCTGCTTTTCGCGAGCCAGCACAAATATGTGAATAATTGATTGATATTGATGTGAGGATCACCTTGGTGTATCCAGTAGTTGTTTGGTTTAGAAGTCTCCCATGGAGGGCAGGAGCCTGGCCATCTGTCAATAACACGTCAGCCGTCTCACACGGCGGGCACTCTGACCAGCTCAAACGCTTCAGTAAGCAGCTGAACAAGATGAGCATCAACATGATGTTAAATCAGCTATTCTGCTCTGAAAGGAGGCTCTACTTACGCTATAGCACTCAAAATAATAGTTGACGCATGGTATATACATAGTACACATTTCCTTTTTAACCTTTACCCAGGTAAATTAACTACAAACACCTCTTTACAGCAAACATCTGGAAAAATACTTTAGATGTGGGATATGGGAGCTGCCCGAAGAACCTATAACACCTATAATAATCTTGTATCATAAGCTATTGGGCAGCTTTTGTGCAGTTGAGGTTCAGTGCCTTGCTCAAGGGCACATGGTGGCTGTCATGGAAGTTTTATAGGACACTCCAGTCACAGGCTGAATAGGACAAAAGTGTCTATGAACTTTAGTGTGTTTGGTGAGTGAAATGAAAATTGTCGAAGGTCATTTTATACAGAGGCGCCACATGCCTTGAGACTTGTATTGAGCTCCTAGCAGACAAAATGGGCAGGTGGTGTTATAAAAAGACCTTTTCGCCACTGACATCATCCAGAGCCACCGGGAGACCACTTTTCCCTCTCTCTCCGTTCCAGCCTGGTAGCTACCCACTGTCTGAAGCTAATGACTGGAAGCACAGCTAAAAGCTCTCAGTGTGATAAGGTAATGTGGAGTCAGAGAGAGAGAGACGGGGCGAAAGAGTGCTATATCAGTGGGACCATATATACTGATTATACAGTGATGAGGAAATGGTCTAAAAATAAAAACAAATGGAGAATGCTAGATGATATCACTGCACCCAGATTGCTGACTGCAGTGTTTGGCGTCGTATCCAGATGGTTATGAAGCAGGGATGACGGTGGGAGCCGAGACTTACTGCTGTCCTCTCAACTGACCTTCCTGATGTCACGCTTGACAAAATAAAAGAGCATAGCAATCTGTTTTGCAAATACATAATGAATTATGAACAAAAACATGAATATTAAATTGAAAACATTAAGCTTTAATAGTAAAGTTGTAACGTTTCAGCTTATCACTGACTACCTATTGTTTTGTATTGTAGGTGGTGTTAATGTTATGTATGCCTGTTAATGACAGCGATAGAGAGAAAAAACTTGCTTATTGTGCTCGTGTCATTTGTTCAGCCTTCACTATTTGCAGATGGTCTCACCAGTCTAGATTACTGTTATAGGAACTGCTTCCTTCTCTCTACTCTCATCTTGTCTTCACTCCTTCGCAGCTCTCCTCCACCACCAGCCTTGTGCACACACATACATGTACAAATGTGTCTTTTTCTCTCCGTTTCTTCCCTACTGCTTCCTTTTCTGTCCCTCTCTTACCTCCTCTGTCCCTCTCTTTCTCTCCCCCCCCCCGTTTTCCTTTATCTGTTCCCAGACTGGCTGTCCTTAGTAAGATGGATGTGTGCATTCCCGGGGCAGATGGCCCTGTTGTTACTCTGTGTACCCAGCTCACACTTTAACACCCGGCCTCCTTGTCTGGTCTGACGGGCCATTGCCTGGGGAAAGGACTCTACTTTTACACCGTGCAGCAAACGTGTGTGTTGTGCAGCTAACCGCATGGGTGCTCACACCTTTTTTTGTAAGGGAGTAGACTCCAGCAGACTGTGTGCCAAATACACAGATGGGTTCTTTCTTTGAGGATCACAGATTTTCTTTATAGGAAAGCTTCATTATAGATTAATTTACATATTGAGGAATTTAATTTATTGACATTTACTTATGGATACATTTAGATATTTTCGATATATATATTTCCAAAGTAACAAAAAAGATCTCCTCTGCCTGCCCCTTGAGCACCAGCTGACACTGGAGCCAGTCAAAGTTGTATTTCTGGACTGGATTCACATAACTATATTAGATTAGTGACCTGCTGGAAGTTCACTTGTAGCAGCCCTTTTTTTGTTTCATTTCCTGTTAGAAAAAGTCCCCAAAGATGAGAAACTCGAGCACAGACAACAGTATCTTGTTTGAGGACACAACAGTATCCTTTGTAGTCCTCCCCTCCCTTTGTAGTCATACTGTACTTGCCAGGTATTCGCTTATACTATATGGTCTTCACTCTATATCACTTTTTGTTGCAATGAAATAAAAGATACATATATATTTATTAATATAACCTGGTACATTATTTGCCACTTGTCCGTCTCATGTCACAGTGGAAAATACCAAAACATAATGACCATCAATGAACTTGGATGGATTTAACACTTTGTTGGCTGCTTAAGGTGTATATAATGTATATAAGTATTTATGTTGAGTGAGTTTTGAGTAATAATAAGACTATATCAAAGTGTGAAAATGTGTGTTTGAGATCAATTCTTACTTACTGACATTGTACTTGCCAGAAGCGTCCAAATGTTTGTCTTTCTTTACTAAACAGGGATTAATTCAAGATTTATTATTTCTTTGAATATCCTATGCTAGTGCTGCCTGTTGATATTTTAAATTCCCAATTCCAACTCCATTTTACTGCTTACCCCGAAACAACCATACTTAACCTTCCATAGTTAAAAATAGTGCACTTGAAGTAGGAATAGGTTTCCCACATAATTACCGTGTGTATTACTGAGTTCCAAAACTGTCTCTTTGTGTTTCACATGTGTAGTTCAGTAAAGTACTTAAACATCAGCTTATCTCTACTGTTGTTTAATCTGCTGTTTAGCTTCATGGACAGCTTTGTATGGACGTCTTTTGATGCCAGCACATGTGATTGTAGTTAATTATTAGTTATTATCTGGGAGGCATCTTTGAAACTTCCTGTTTAATAATACTTACACCCCACTTGCCTTTTCCAATTACAGGATGCATGTATTCAGAATGCTGCATGTTCTGCATGTGTTCAATGTTTTTTGGGTTGTTTTTTTTACCTCCTACCAAATAACTACTTCTGATTGGGCACCATTTTGCATGGCAGCAACCTGTGCCTTTTTGATTGATTCGTTCCATTTCATTGCCATGATAAACTTTTATAACAGCTATCATTTACTGGCAGCACGTGTGGACCTATTTAGGAGATCTGTGCTTGATTTCTACTCAGTGATCTAAGGATGATAAATCACTGGGTACACATAAATTATATCAGTGAAATCACATGCGGTATAGGCCTTTTGTGTGCACATATATAAATCCAGCAAGGGATGTTCAGCTGTGCGAAATTGCAGTCTTTGTCTACCCTCTAACCATACAATTTCTTTCATTTCAATCTCAGCGTGCAATTGGAATATTGTCCCTTAGCTGCTGCTATCATATGTAATGAATGTGCTGCCCCAAAGGTGAGACCCATAATTGATTAAAAACCATAATGTTTTTCCATGCTTTAGTGTAGTCAGTGAAAAGGATATCTGTGACGTGTGAGTGTGTAGGTGTCCTGTATGTGGGTGTGTGCGTGTGTGTGTGTGTGTGTGTGTGTGTGTGTGTCTGTATGTCTGCGGGTCTGTGTGGACAGGATGGGACATCAAAGTCGCATGTGCTGTGGCTCTATTTCATCCTGGCTAATGAAGAAGCTGTGAGTGTGCTTCTGGGTCACAGTGGGAACATGCACAGCGAGGTCACTTCAAAGGCGGGATAATGACGGATTAAGTCTAAATCACAGCCGCGCTTTAGTCGCTGTCTCACATCCAGCCTGTCGCTTTGCATTTTGTTAACAAATCATCGCAATATGATCTGGTAAAATGTGCCTCCCTTAATTTCCCTTGTCCATCTTACTCTGCGCAAATCCTCTACATCCAGATTAGTGGATCGTGGTGGGCAGAGTGGTGGGCCTTTTTATAAACCCTTGATGGTGATGAAATATTCTTTCATTAGTGTCCATGTATCTCCCCATGTATTCATGTTTTAATGCACTGCTCTCTCTGCAGTTCCTTATTGCTTTGTGTTGTGTCCGTGACAGTGATATAGCTTTTCTTTTATGGTAGCCCTACAGCTTGCAAGAAAGATATTCTATCCATGGCTACTTCTGTTCTGCATTCAAAATGAACCTACACGCTCACAGGCCTTAGCTCTCAGTCGATGAACAGGTAAAGCAGAAATTTCTGTATCATAAAGCAAGGAGTCATAATGCTCCAACCCTTTGAACTGGACGTGAACTAGAAATGGTTTAGAAGGGGACGACACTCCAAGATTATTGAGCTCTTAGCGCTCTTATGTGTAAAGGGGATGGCACATGAATATACTGTTTTACTGCCATTCCTCTTGTTCAGTGTATAACCCTCAAGATCTATGACCTCAGACCTGCTGTGCCTGTGGAGTTACAGATATGTAGGAAGCACTCAGGGAGGTCTAATTGCTGCTGGAGTGATTTATCCTCCTGCAGACCCCCCAAGAGCACTCGAACACTCAGGTGCTCTCGTCATCAACACATCCCAGCAGTTATAATCAAGGGGGGCTATAATCACTGCAGGCTAGCCACTAAAATCCTTGTTTGTGATGGAGAGGTGCAATGTCAGGAAATATTTGATACATTTCAGCAAAAGTTTCAGGTGAAATGGGTCTGGTGTTGTTCGAGGTTCAAGTGACAGACTGCGTAACACTCCTCCTGAACGTTGTCAGGATAAATCCAGACTAGTGCTGAAAGGATGATTAAAAATGGCATCTAACTATTTTCATTATCGAGTTGTTTTGTTGAATTTTTAAAGACCCTGAAAACTTCAAATCTTAAATTCTCGATAACTAAATATTCATGACTAAATTGGCAACAACCAAGATTTTGTTATTATTTATTAAGAGTTTAACACTCAAAAACTCAGCAAATCTACTTCATAGGACTGTGTGGGTGTGGTTCAGACTGACAGACTAACATAAGAAAACAATTAGAATTAGATTTTGATTCAAATATAGCTAAATCTTAGAAGCCCACTTAGAAGCACACCGACAAAAACTCAAATACAGAAATCTCTTTGAAATAACCAAAACTGTTCTGACTTTGGCAGATTATTTTGTGTTCATGTAGGACCCCATTACCCATACTAAGAAGCTTCTTAAGAAAACAGGTGTTCAGGGACTTTAAATCATTTATCAAGCAAAACTGCAGCCTTTTCACCCCTTGTAAATATGAGGATTTACTGCTTTTCTCTGTTTTATATCATTGGAAATTGAATATCCTTGTGTATTGAATTGTAATTTGAAGACATCTCCGTGGACTCTGGGAAATTACAGTGGGCATTTTTCACTGTTTTCTGACATTTTTATACATTAAACATTTATACATTGCTCAATTACTTGCAAAAATAATCTGCACATTAATGGATAATGAAAATAATCCAGGCCTACCCTAGAGGTTAATGTACACATTCCGGCTAAGTTAATTCACCCAATAAAGACACATAATCCTGCATACTGTACATACATTAATAAGATACACTGTATAAATGTTGATGTGAATACTTAGTAGAGGATTATTGGAGCTGAAACTGGGCTGTCCAGCCCCTGTCCAGGGAGGGAATCAGCAGAGCCTCATTTGTTGGAGGCTCTGTGGCAGCTCCCATTTCACCTGGGTTCTCCCATGTTTAATTGGGCTCATTATGTGATTAACTTAGCAAATGTACCCCTTACCCTCAAGGCACAGCTTTGTACGCTGGTGGACCACAAACCTTCCCAAAGTCACTCCATCACCGAAACCACAATGTCAGCATTTAGGCTGGCCATCACATTCCACTGGGAAGTTTTCATTTTCCAGCAGAGATGCCTGTTTGCCTATATTAACCCCTACACCTTCGACACACTGCTTTTAAAAATGCAGTAATTCATTCTAGGATGATTAGCAATATATCATTCTTTCCTAAGCCATGCTCAGTATGCATATTATGTTGCTTATCACACTTTATATGCTTGGCATGATTTCTGCAAGCTCTGTAAATTGTTGTATTATACATGGCCTGTGTTGTATCATTTGGGTTGATGTTTGCATTCAGACCTTAGCCCCACACTTTCAAAAAATGAGAGATTTTATATATGAAATATAAATCTATTTAATTTCAGGGTACAAAAAGTGCACGTTGCAGTTCAGCAGTCTGTTCATCTTTAGGTGTTGCCTTTGCCTCTCAAATCAAGCACAACCATGGAGTTTGTGGAAAGAAACAGTAGATTGTCCAATCCAACACAAAAAATCTAATATTTTGAAAGCTCCACTTGTGTGTTTGTGGGTTCATAGATATTGGTTTCATTTTGTTGATGTCCTTGGAGAATAGTATGGAAAATGAAAGGAAGATGAAAAACCAAGTCCATGATGTTAATCTATCCTGTCATCACTGAAATCTCATAGGTCCTCTGTGGGCTCCCTGACAGTCAGATGAAATGGCCAGTAAAGTGCCAATTTTACCAGACCACTTGTTATTTGCCAGCAAAGTCATAGGTTTGCTTCCGTGTTTAATAACCAGTGGTGAAGAAGGTGATGAAGGGGGGGGGGTAGAGGAGGGGCAGTAGGGTAAAAGAGAAGTTTACAAATGGGATCCATCATTTTTACGCACAGAGGTGACATCCCTCTGTCAGCCAGTTTGGCTCCGATAGCCCAGTCCCTTGGTTCATTGATATCTGCATTAGGGACCTTTGTTGAAGGTCTCATCTAAATGCATTGAAAAACGCATTGCTCCCTCTGTGTACCTCCTACTGTTAAAAAGTGTGTGCGTTTATGCATGTTGCTTGTGCAAAGATTTGCCGACTTGGCTTTGTCTACATTAAGGTTAGTCTTTGTGGCACAGCAATGTGGTGTCACTGAACTTGGAAAGGAAAAACAACTAGTGAGAAAACGGTCAACAAAGTCACAACAAAAGCCAGCTGCTCAGAGTGTTTTCTCACTTCTGTCTCACACTGAGTAATTCTTTGGTGTGTGCTCAAGTTATGTAAAGGATTTATTAAATCTATCCAAATTAACAACAAAGAACAGAACATGACCTATGAACTTGTTTCAAGAATAGAATATAAGGCATTGTGAAGGAGCTGGTTTCAAATTGATATAAATATGTCTGTGCCTTCTGTATGAAGTTGGTTGGAGTAGCCCCATTAACCAAAACACTTCATAGCCACTTCATTTATCCACTCAAAACACCACCCTTCATGTCCTGCTCTTGTACAGTCCTGCTGTTCAAACCAACCTGACTGTACATCCCTTGCTACTATTAAGAAGATTTAATTTTCTATCCCTGTCCATCTATTTTACAGAGCCATAGTGTGATACAGCAGAGGTGCTGAGGGGCTAATGTCCCTGTCAATCCATCATCCCCTCAGTTACAATCTCATGGCTTAATTTCCACACAGATCCAAGTACCCTTGTGCTTCAAGAGGTCTCATTCACACACTTGAATCAAAATTGCCCCAAACTCTCCTGTCCAGTAATTTCACAACACTTTGGTTATAAGCAATGTTGCACTTTGAGCAATTTTAGCAGGTGCGCCTTCATTTTGGTTCATGAACTTTCCAGTAAAAGGCGAGCTACACAAGCAGCCAATCTAGTATTTCATTAATATATTTAATGTAGATGTATGTCGAGTATTTCATTTGCGGCTTTTAGGTAGTTAGGCTATACCTTCTGGCACTCTCATAAGATATATTAAGAATAGTAATTAATAAACTTGATAATCTGAAATTGACTAATAATTTGGTGCTTGAGGACATCCCCGCAGTATGGTCCCATAGGGATCCCATTAAAAGTCCTACTGACTAGAATCTATAGTTGTGCAGTTGTGCTATATGATTCCACCATGTTGCCCTTGCAACAATATTGAAATCCACTTTCAAATGACTTTGGAATAAATCATTTACGTTAAATTTAGAGACCTTGTGGTATATCACAATAACTGAATGGTAGTGTGTCCCAGAATGTTTACAAAGAGAATTGCACTGGGAGCATCTGTCACTGCCTGTCACTAGTTTGAAGAGAAAATGTGAGTGTTTGACACATGCTTTTACTGTTTTGTTGTTGTCCCATTTTCAGACATGGTCCAAGAGAGAACAGGTCCATGTTAATGTTCTTGAGTCAGAGCTGTTTAGTTTTAAGATGAATTAAAGTGCGATTAACAGCACAGAGGCCTCGACCCTCACTTGAATAATACTCTGTGAATCAAAAGGAGCGGTACCCATTCTAAACGCTCATGGCGATGCGCTCTCTTTTAAATAAACGTATTGCCGCCTCACTCTTTTATCATGTGAGGCGGAAATGTCAGCGCAGACTCAAACAGGCTCAGCCAAACCTCCCAAACATGGTGAGATTGGATGTGAAATCAGTGCAAGGGTCACTGACAAAAGAAATTGGGTTTTATGCAGAGCGTGCCTCAATACACAACACTCCCAAACCAAAGGTAAAAGCAAAGCCCTCACCGGCTATTTTCGACCCATCATTATTTCTCATAAATCCCAAACTAGCCAAGACCAGTGCCTTTGACAGCATGACTGATGAGTTTGCCATCGTGAATGTCAAGAGAAATGGTCTCCTGTACCTTATCTCCCCTATTTCTCATTGTGAGTGAGACTTGGGTTTTTATGGAGAGAAGCCACGGCCGTTGTGATGAGCATTACCCGGTGATAATGAAGGGCACACTGCTGTACTGTCAGTCTCTACAGACAGGCAGGGACCTGCTGGCTGCTGAGAGACATTGTCCATTCATGCGTTTATGTGCCCTTATGTCTTTATCTGGAGACCAGGATAAATTAGCATATTTATATATTTACACTATGTCAGCGCAGTGATTTCCTTATCTACTGCTGCCTTCATTCATGGAGGGAAATGTCAAGAGGTAATCAAGTCAAATGTGCCTTTTGTCAATGCTATTCATGGATCTCAAATTGTATATTAAAAATATTTGGGTAATGGGTTTGTAAAGTGCTCTGGAGATGTTTCCATACCGTTTGATTATTCATATGATCCACCTTTAAACCACATATAGTTCCACACATAATGGAAAAAAGAGAAACCATACATACTTAATGTTTAGGTTTTTCACTCTGAAGCGCTTACTGCTCATTGAACAATTATGGTTTGTTTGAGTGCATTCAAAGTTTAACCAAACCTCACAAGTCAAATATAGATTTCTTTTACAACACAGCTTATGTTTTTGAAAAAAATCAAAATAACAACCGTCTTGATTTGATGAGCCTGCTTTCTAGTCCCAGAAGTGAGCCACATATCCCACTGAGGCTAATGTTAAGGGGCTTTTAGTGATCCTGCCTGTAACTTGCCGTGCAAACCTTCCTGTACAGATGAAGGATAATGAGCTTGGACCCAGGTCTGAGTGAGCGATGACTGTGCAATGCAGGAAGCTACATATTTATGATGGCTTAAAGAAGCATTTATTGCCTAGTTTCCATCAGAAGACTGTTTGCAGAGACCTGACAGCTTTCCTTAGGGATTAGTCTCAGATACCCCCTGTTTGGTGGCAGTCTGGCCAGATTGCTCTCCCTGCTGGTCTGCTCTCTTCCTCTTTTTCTCTGTTTTTCTTTCCCCTGTCTTTATCTCTTTTTTATTCTCTCACTCCTTTCTCTCCATTTACTCACTTCCTCCCCCCTCCCTTGTCGTATTTCTCTGCCTCTTTCTCCCACCCTCTCTCAGAAGTTTTCCACACGTCCTCTGGTTCCACTGATACAAATCAGGGTTAAAACATTTGTTTACTGTGAAGCAGGGAGGGAGCGGGAGAAACAGCGCTGTGCTAAATGTCAAGGATGATGAGGTGGGTCAGGCTGGCAGTGCTGTTGCGATTACGGCTGTCTTCGCACGGCATCATCACAAACTCTGACAACCGCGCATCGACTGCACAATTTATGCTCGGGAGGGCTAAGTCTTCTAGTTCCGCCGTTTCACCAAGAAATTAAATTCACATGTTATCTTTGAGAACACCCTTCCTCTTTTCCCTCCAATACCAGTGTCAGGAGTAAAGGAATGTGTGGTGTCAAACTGCGCGGTTCAAACCAAAGAATAATGGATTCTGGCATATGAAATCATTTCTGTCTTTCTGGGCAAAGCCGCATCCACAAAAAGCACATTTTGCTGTTGATGTCTGCTTCCTACAGTAGTTAACCAGATATATAGGTACTAATTGGCTTTCAAAATACATAAGAAAAGTTTAATATAATTTTTTATGACTTTTAACCACAGAAAACCAAGCAGGTTGTCAACTGTTTGGCCTGCGATATGACAAGCTTGAATGTGCTCACGCCTACACTCCACATCTGTTTGCTGAGCACATTGTGTATGAGCTATATGATTCTTTCATGAGCTGCAGGTTGGCTGGCTTTTCATAGGCGTGCTCTCATTGAGCACTTAATCAATACCTGTCATCTTGAACTCATCCTCCAAAGTTGGCCTCTGTTCTTTGTCTGCCCCGTAATCCATCTCCATACAGCTATTTGAATTTGTATTACACACTAAGAGGACCTTCTTCACTATCCGAAGACGTAACAGATTGTTTAAGGACCCTCTGTGCCTATTTTCAGAAGCGCAATACCTGGTTTATAAAAATCTATACAAGGGCCTGAGGACCTGGTGCACTGTGGCAAGCAGGGTAAGCCAGGAACGTGTGGAGAATTTTAGGTTCGCAGGAAGGCAATTTCAGTGTCTTGGTTTTTCTGATTGTTTTGTTAAAGCTGGTTTTATTGCTGTTGCTCAGCTCTTCTGTCTGTCTATTTGCTTTGGGTTTAAGGAGTCGCCAAAGGTAATTTATAGTATTTCCCTCCCTAGGAGAGTATTTGATAAGGCACTTCTAAAGCTGACCGACTACAGGCTCGAAAAAGGGGAGTCTCGCTTTGGATTCCGCATGAGTACGACTTCTAAATCACTGGCAGCCTTTTGTGATTGTACTTTTGTTAGTCTATCTGTAGTAAAGACCGATAGTACTCTGGGCACAACGCTAGAGTGATTGTAGTTTGTGAGTTTATCTGAAGTAAACATTGATAGTATTGGAAGCACAAAGACACTATGCATTTAAGTGGGTTTTTTTTCTTCTATGTTCCAGTCCTGCAGCTCAGCCTTCTCAGAAACAAATGTGCAGCGATCCGTGCTCTTAACACAGTTAAGAAAATAGTTTTTCGAAAATTGGACCTTGAAGAATTCAGAGTGGGTGAGTAATTGGAGGTCAGTGGAAAGCAATGCTCCACGACAGAGCTGAACCCGCAGAGAGAGAGAGAGAGCGAGCGAGATAGAGAGACAGCGAGAGGAGGAGAGAGAGTGAAGAGGCAGCAGAGTGTCAATCAGTCTGCGTTTTGCCCGCATTGCCCCTTAATTTAATCACTGTTTAATTACTGCTGTCCCCTGAGGGGCGCTCTGTTAGGTTCAGTTACTGAGCTTTTTCCCTTCCTCTGCCGCCGTCTCTGGGTGCATATTTAGCCCTTGGACACTCTCTCTAAAGCAGGCCACTCTCTCAGAAGCCTCAGCAGTATTTCAACCTTACCTCGGGGCCCCTAGCACAAATCTGCTGATGATAATGTCAAGGGCAGGCACATATGCATATGTGTGATGAAAGCTGCCTGCAGGAGAGACACTGCAAACACACAACTTTATCCAGCAGAGCAAGGGCAGGAAAAGCTGGTGCCCGCTCCTTTAGGTTTGCCCCTTCCCCATGTAAGTCTCTGCACACAGGGGGGGATGTAATGTGAAATCCAAGAGCTGTGCAACTTATCATTAAAAATCACTGCTGCAAGGGGTGGTCAGGTTTACATTAATGCTCCCTGGCACTGTACAATGTGTACTGTCATGTCTATGGCCAAACACAGTGCACATGTTGTGGTTTCTCTGGAGCAGCAGCACCACCACCACAGATCCTACACAGGGACCGCGTCGGGGGAATAACTCACATTTAGCTCTTAAGCTACAGCAATCAATATAAATTTAGTATGGTAATGATCAGATGCAGGGGGTGTAAGTCTCCTGTGCCTCCCTCTCTCTCTTTTCCTGGTACATACTGCGGCACTCCAGCTCCCAGAGGCCTGTGGGTAACACAGCTAAGGCTCCGCGCTGCACGTCAAACCTCAACTGAGGATTACAGCGGGGAAACAAACAAACAAGGCTGTCTCAGAGTCTTAGCGACAGGCATAGGCAGTAGTAATGAAGCCACTGATGGCACACACTATGCACACACACACACACACACACACACACACACACACACCTGAACTCCCTCAACCCTCCACCGTTCCCTTCCTGGAGCAGCAGAGGTATTTTAGACCGTGTTAAGGATATAATGGGACAAATAGAGATGATGATAGTGATGAGGGGGCTGTGTGTGTGTGTGCGTGTGTGTGTGTGTGTGTGTGTGTGTGTGTGTGTATATGTGACTGACTGACTGACTGATAGATGAGATGCTGTCCCTCAGGAGAGTGTCCGTGATGATGACTATCGCCAGGGGAGGAGAGTTGAGACAGTTGTGGCTCCTGGGTATTCAGATTGGAGTGTTGACAGGTTTATTATTGAAGTTTGTTTTTTCCCCCCATTCTTTCTTTCACTGGACGGGTAGTGTCAGGGTGTGATAGTCTGTCTTCTTCTTTATTCTAGTAGTTTCCTTCTTGACAGACAACAAGTCTGCTGTCTCTACAGTACACCAGCTGGTCTCTTGCCACTCTGGCAGCCATTTCAAGACATCAGGAGGAGACTCATTGAGACAACAATAACGCAGATTAATTAAACGACATAACACTTAATGTTTAGCAGTCTATTTTTTATACTCGAAGTCGTAAAGAATTTTACACTTAGTTGCAGCATTAATGCCAAAACTGAATCAAAAATTGGCTGGAGGATTGTGCTAAACGTAATCCCTTTAAACTGGCTCACTGGCCTCGTTTGTGTCAAGCAGGATGGCTAGCCAGAGTACCAAGACCTGTAATGCAATTGACGACCTGCTGCCTCTGACATTAATAAAGATGGAACACGTACAGGAAATTAAACTCTCACTTTCCTATTGTAATGAGATCTTATCCATCATGATACTGTTTACCTCACAATCAGATAAAATGATCACATTGAAGCTCAATCAGGGCCTCACGCAATGCCATCGCTGTAACCTGCTGGCATTACCTTTCTAAATGGATGGAAAAGTGAATGGGATTTAAATAAAGACTCTATATGTTAATGGACAAGGTTTAGCTCCCCTGGTGATCCACTTTCTACAAGAGACAGGGGAAAAGAGGTGGAGGAGGGAGGAGAGGAGCATGGAGCCGGCACTGAAGATGAATGTCAGTAGAGTGTTGTTGTGTTATACACATTTCTAATCTCTCTCTTCTTGCTTTAAAAAATGCAAGAAGGAGGAAAGTGAACATGTTGACCTCAGTAAGTGTTTCAGGCATCTCTATGTCCTGGTTGGCCACAAGAGGGAAGTAGCTAGCTACAGAGACAGAAGACAGGCCACAGGTTCATAATCGCACTGGAGAGACGTGAGATATGTTAACTAAAAGGTATTATCATCTGCTTTACTTTCAGAGATCACTGGATTATTATTATTATTTATTTTTTTTGTCATTACATGAGCCTATGATCTTTAATATAGAAGAGGGGAAAGTACTTTGGACAAGGAGACGAGGCAATGCAAAATCTAATGGTATTGGCTTTTATAGGTAATAAGGGGGCACTGATCAAAGGTTCACAATACTCGAAAGCAGCTAGGTTGCACTCAGGATGGGGCCCAAGTGCTCTCCAGCCAGGCTGAGTAAATTGCCAGATCAGCTAATCAGAATTCAACTGGAAGATGTAAGTTAGTGGAGACTAATTGAAGACAGATTTAAGGGGCATCCATCTGGATATGGCAACCCTCTCCCGCTCTCCTTAGTAATTTCTGGTGAATATTAATAATGTTTTATATTAGTATATAGTAGTGTATGTGTGGAGTGGGGAGGGGGGAAGGGTTCTCCAAATTAAGTCCCTAAAAAGCCTCAAACATACAGTGTGAAATTACTCAGAGGATATCTCAAGCAGACTATCCATTTACTTGCCCTCTCCGCTTCTCTTGAGCACAGGGAGGGCGATGGTGGAGGAGCCACGCACTTATGAAAAACAGTGCATGTGGGTGTTTTTAACACCTGCTCAACATGGCTGTATGAGCCAATTAACAAGTATGGGTGTATGTTGTCCTCCTCTACTTGATTAGAATCACAATCCCCGACCGTGTGGTCCTGCTTGACCTGGCTCACGTTAAGATTGAATATTTCCTGGAAAAAGGTTCAGTTAATGAAGAGCCTGATCAAGAAGTAGGCCAGGATGTATGCAATTGCAGATTAATGAAGTCGTGGAGATAACAGCAGATTGAATTTGCATAAGACACTCAACAAGAATAAATAGTATTATATATGTAATATAGGCAGTGTTAAATGCTGGAGAATAAATGGAGGTCTTTCCTGTGGACTGTATACAGTGAGGTGCACTCCTGCAACCCTTTATTGTAACAGAATGAACTAAATTGACAAAAAAAATGCATTGTACAGTTGTTTTTACATAGCTGATAGTTGTCACTTTAAAATCACGGTGAAACAACAGTTAGTGCATCTTTTTCTTTGGTAATGTAACGAGTGAAACCAAATATATGCGCAGAGTTTAGTTACGAGAGGGATTTAAATCGAATCCTTGAAATCTGATTGGATTACGAAAAAGTGGGCGTGTAGCGAATATATATAGAATATACTGTGTTTACCTCCACCTCCTTCACCCATGTTGTTAGATCAGGAGAAGGGGAATAAGGGTTAAATGAATAAATTAGACCTCAACCACATTCTTTGGAAATGTAAACAACGTATAATATTATTTGTCTGTCATCTACAAACAAGCTAATGCTCAAGTGTGGTTTTATATCATGGGTGGTGTTAGTCACCCTAAATCACATTTGAGATGAGCCATGAAAAATATTTTTACTTTTTACAGGTAGAGAAAATGGAGGGATTGTGATATACAAATACAAATGCAGAAATTTTTATTTTTATTTTTTAACATATTTTGCATGCAACAAGAGATAAATTAATAGTTGAAACAGGGACACAGGATTAGAACTTGCAAAATGTATTTTTCATTTCACTGTGTCTTTAAATTGGTTGGTAAAGCTTGGAATCACACATTTGAAACAATCCTCCGGGGACATATTTAGACAACAGACTGATCCGAACTGCTGGTAACTCACACCTCACTGTCACACTGCTGCTTCTAACAGACTTTAAAAAAGGTAAAAAGAGAATGATAAAGAGAGAGAAACTGATGACCCTATTAATCGCCACAATTTTTTTTATTTTATTTGTTTGGGGTTTTTAGCACAAAATTCATGTAAAAAATTGATGCAAGAACAATAGAATTGAAAGAAAATACAATAATGTGTATGTATGTTCAAGATCTTAGGGACAACAGTCAATAAGTCAGTTTTTATTGTTATAGTTGTTTTTAAGGGACCTATATTCCCTTTTCACCTATTCCACAGATGTGATCTGTACCTGATAGAAAACTGTACTAAAAACTAGTAATATACTGCAGAGGTATTTAGAGAAAATGATAAATCCACAAAGCTGTCATCATCGTGGTGATTCCATTTAAGGTATGATTACTGTCCCAGATGTCAGGGATGATGGAGGCAACAAGGAGGACTGTTATATTAGTCCCCAATGCCTGACAACCATAATACCTTTCCTATTTTACAACCTAACTTTCTCTTACACCACAAGGAGACATTTTCACTCTGCTGCTTTGATATGCCTGGCTGCTTTGTAGCTGTTGTAAAGAGAAGAAAAAAAAACCTCTCGCCACACCGACAGGTGTCTGATTTCTATTCCCACAGCAAACACACGCCGCAGCTAGATGCAGATTGCCTGTGGAGACTGTTACAAAATAATAGTGTATCTGGAAATTTTGGCCATGGGACAGTCTACAGGCCTTCAGACAAGATGTGTGTTTGAGAGGAAATGATACAAAAGTGCTGTAATGATAGATCCCTAACCAGATATTTTTCATAAATGGAAACTTGGGTTTGGGCCTGAAAAGAATCAAGAATTGGGTATGTCAAATTGTGAGACAATTTAGAGAAAATGTTTTTGTACTAAATTGCTGCATCATGGATGCTCAGAATGCTTGAAGGTAATAGAGTTCACGTCTGGGTAGAATCGGTCAATCCATGAAAGTTTGGAAAGACTGTTGTTGACAGACTAGAAGAAGTTTGATCAAGTTTTTCAACTGGCTTGTCTTAAATGATTTTTTTGATTGATGGGTTTGCATTTGACATAATGCACAGCTGAAGCATGAATAAATTGAATAATTTTTACATATATTTAACACTTACAGTATATCAAGGCTCTCTTTCAATGCCATTTTCTTCTGGTATGCAAAATGGAAGGTCTAACCTGAGGGTATGACAATATGATTAGAATGGGAAGTCATTCCCCTTCCATCCTCACGGCCACTTTGATAAAAATATAATAAAGTGATTAGGGGGTAGAAAAAGCTTTGGTTCATTTATATTTCATACCATTTGAAAAAGTAATCAGACCTATAGACACTGTGGCTAATACTGGATATGAAAGTAAGGAAGCCGACATCTGTGTAAGACTGCCTAGTTTCAATGGAATTACTGCATTATTTACGTCATTAAAAACCAAGACTACTGTATAACCTATATTCTGGGGACACATGCACTAATACAAGGTTGGAGATGAAAATAATGTGACAGCATGGGCACTTTGCAAAGAGATATCTTAAATCAGCCTGATCAGTCTAGCATATGATGGTTTTTATATTTAGGCTGTATATATGGGTATCTGTCAGGGAATATGGCATGCTGTTAGTGTGAGATCACATCAGATATAGCTTGAGAGTTGAGAGAGACATCAGAAAGACATTTGTTGAACTCCATACATTATTAGTGTCGGGATGTGTCAGTTTCAATTTTCACTACATTGCCATGCAGGTAATAATTGGATGTTTTGTAAACATCCAATTTTGTCAATTTTTTCATTCAATTATGAGAGAGTCACTATCTTCACCCAACAATTATCATGTCATCAAAGATTATGCAATTTGATTTCTCATTTTTAACCCTGCATTAACAGATTTTTTTTTTTGGCCACCTGGGGGCAGTGGAAACAAGCTGATAACACTGCGGTGACATATTATCACCTTTTATGTTGACATGGGTTTTATTAGCAAACAATTGCTAACACATCCAGAAGATGTGGAGCAACATTAGCATTCATTTGGAGTTGTGTCTCTGGTCACCTGGCAAATATAAGTCTGATATTCACTCTCCTTTTAGCTCTGTTTTTGGTCTCCAACAACTGAGTTAAATATCTGATAAATATCTAAATATCTAAATACTCCACTATGGTCACCAGCTAGTTGCTAACTTTGTCTGTCTGTCGTTTGGTGCTAGGTATATTGCGCATATTGGGGTTTAAGAGTTTTTTCACACACAAAAAATTGACGCTGATGAGAGCGGTGAGAGTCAACCAAAACATTAAAGTTGCGGGCTGGAAAATGAAAACAATGAGCTTAAAGATGCTTAAATGAGCCGTAGAGCTGAGAGAAACTGGAGATAGTTCTCTGTGGGTTTGTCACTATAAGCTACTCCTTTCACATATGAGTAGTCATGTGATCCATTGTTAATATAAAAATATTATATTATACTATATATATTAGTATATAGTATAATAGTAAAGAGGCTATAATATATTACATATATTATATGCAAATGTGTGAATTGTTACTGCAAACGAATTTAGCTGTAATACACACTATGGTGCTGTTTTTATGCAACATGCTTTTACAGTGTTCAGTATTCAGTTTTTATGTTGCTACCCCCATACACATTCTGCTCTGCATCACCAAACCAAGGTGAAGCAGGATACTGACATGCATTAACTCTGACCCTGCCCAAACATTTACATACAAAAAACACAACCCACATCTGTTGATACCCCCATAAACATGACACATATGTGAGGTGCCTGTCATACATGGGCCATGTCACTGTGACCGTGTGACAGAGCTTTTGTGCTTATGTGCAATTTCGCGTGAGGGGGATCGCATTTTCGGGTTTTTGATGAGTGTGATTGCGTGGGCACATTTATGCTGCCTCACTTTGACAGCGCTGGTCCGGCTCCATCCAGCAGGTCAGCTGGGGTTTAATTGTCAACCTTAAATATTCATGGGCACATTGAGTAGATAAATGAAGGTATAAGCACACTGTAAAATTTTCAATAGGTCAGGTGTCACTGACTTCCCTGGATACAATTTACTGTATGATCTGACATTCGCTGCAATGCCAATTAATATGTTAAGAGCATGAAAATAAACCCTAATGGCATTTTCCATTTATGCATTATGAAGTAATCTTCAATGAGATGGATACCTTTAAGACTAAAGGTGCACCGCACTTTATCAGGGTGTTTTATATAGGTATGAATCTATATAATTCTAACATTTGATTCTTCCAGTCATTACTTTTTACCTATTACCCGAGCATAGTGGTCAAATTATTTTACAGTTTATCATTATACTCTAAAGCATCTGTACTGCTGGCTCACCAGGAGCCAGTTGCACCAGCTCTTTGTAAGTTCAAACTTAGCCTAGTTATTACGTAAGGGATTGACTAATCACTAAATTAAAACCAGTTGCACCACAAAAAAACTAGTTGTTCCATAGAGATTAGTTGTTACTTAATATTTACACCCAGTAACTTCCAAATGTACCTATTAAGTAGCTAACTGAAGTAACAATACTAATGTCAGCTTGCTTATATTTGACCCCTTTAGACTGAAGGGTGACATGTTATATAGAATTCCCAATTCCCAACTCATTCTAAACTGCATGAATACTACTAACTCTGAAACACACATATTTCTTTTTCATTTCATTTTTGATTTTTTGTGTTGCCGCTTGTGATTCTAAAGCAACTTCCTTTTTACATAGCTGATGGATTTTTATTTACAAGCACAGCAAATGTGTGCCTAGCTAAGACATACTAAAAACTTAGGAAAGACACAAAATTATAAATGGTGCCTGGTGCATCTCAAGTCAGGCATTTTCACTTTTAGTTGTGTCACAGCCAGTCTCACTTAGCAGAATGTAGTTCAATAATATAATATAATGTAATATAAACACAAGAATTTTGAATGTTATTCTACTGTTCTGTCTTGTATAAGTGGCACTATTTTTGGTAATTAGTTTTTGTCACAAAAGGTAGCCTTTGCAGAAATGTTTACACAAACATGTCCAAGTTAGAATCAGTACCTTAGAAACACAATCAAAGCCGACTTAACCTAACTCAGCCACCCAGCTGTCCCCCTCTTGCCAAGGTTAGCATCCCCTCATCCTCTGTGCTTCCATCTTTCTCCTTAATGGCTTATTTGACGATAATTAACCCTGAATCCTACAGAGACGGGCCAGTGAGAGATTGATGGCCTCGTCGGCCTGCTACACCTGTTCTGCTGCAAGGCTCACAGTTACCAAACCATGGCCAAATATGACTGCCCTGCAGCCCTGCATGTTGATGTCAAAGACAAACACAGGTCCTCCCCAGTGGCCTGGGTGTTCTGTATAGGGAAACATTGTGACCACAACCTCTGATTACACTCATTATTCTACTCAAGGCAGGCTGCTGCAAGGGGGCATCCTGAGGTCCCTTTTGTCCCAATTACCTACACTGCCCCTTATAATGTCTATTCATCTGCAGCTACACATCTTCTTGCATACAGATGCTCTGACTTACTGGAAAGCATATTTCATCAGGCCAGTTCTTTCGTCAGTGAATACATTTAGGGAAGGAAACAAGTGCACATTTGGGAATTTTGCAGCACATGGGGACTGTATAATTGAGAATTGTGGCAGAAGTTCTTTCATTTTAACAGTTGTTGTTGTTTTTCAGACCCGTCAGTTCTATACTGAGTTAATATGAATATTCTTTTGCTCTTTTGCCATCTTGTTTTCGAACATGCATGTAAAGCAACATCTCAGAGAAATACACCAACACATGTAGCACACTTTATTTTGTTCTCAGTGTTTATCAAACAGTTTTTTAGCTGTGGTGGATTACTGCTGTGAAAGCAGATCATCATACCCGTGCTGAATGGCATTTCCAGGCTTCACACATGTGCTATTACCATGAACAGATGTTAATTACTTTTTTTCCCCCACTTTACTTGAGATGTTCCTCACTCCCGTAGATAGAGGCCCTGGTCTTCTTCTCAGCATGTTGTGGTGAAGCATGGGCCTCTGTCATGTTTGCTGCAGAGGGGCTTTCGGGTGTTGGGGAATAATCGAATGCAGAAAAGTGTTTAATTTTTCATAAACAGAGGAACCACCGAATGCACACAACTAACAATGTACCCCAAAGCAGATGTAGAGCGTTTTTAATTTATGGAGAACTGAGCGAAATGGGCAGATGGAGCAAGAGGAGGTGGAGGCATGCTGAGGGACTCCACTTTTCTCTCTTCTCACCTCACAAACAAGAGAAGCCTGTGAGTGTGTGCCACAGCACACACAAACACACTCCCACACGCCGCTCAAAACACGAGCACATGCACAAACGCAGACATGTACCACCCCCACCATTTACACGCACACTTCCCACTGCCGTCATCACTTCCACCGCACACAGACACACAAACACACACACACACACACACACACGCACACACACTCTTATCCCCTCTTTTTCAACACAATCCTGCTCTCATACACATACAACCAAAAATGATCCTACCACCATCAGCCCCTCACAGACACACACAGGCAAATCCTCAGGGTTTGACTGGACCCGATTGAGAACACTCAGTAATGAACTACCTCATGCGCTCTACAGAGCAAGTAGACAGGCTTCATTCTGGCGGGCCATATGTAGGTATGAATATGCATGGGAATCTGTCATACAGGCAACAAGCACTACATATATATGATGCCAAAGGTCACCAGTGTGAGGAGTGAAATTAGCTCTCTGTTGGGCATTTGGAGACATGTAAGACTGTGTTTGGAGGGCGTGGGTGGACTGTGAATCATGCTAATGTGTGAATGTAGTCCTTGGCTCACTTTTAGAGGACGACATTGATTGAGAAGTTTGGCCACTTAGTATTAACTTTTTTTATTAGAGGTAGAGGAAAAATGAAATTGTTAAAGTTGGATTCAATTAGTGCATGTTGCAAACACACCAAGGCCGCACCAGAGATATGATGGTCCACTAATGTGTATAACATGTTTGTCTGTCTGGCACAATTGTTGCTACAGCCTTATTTGTTTTTTTAAAAGCCAACAAGGGCTTAAACTGGAATAAGCATATATTATATGAAAACCACAATTGCAAACAGACTTTATGACTTTAGGGTGAACAACACCAGAATTCCCGAGGTTACAGGTAGATGTGTAATGACAACCGTCTGGGAGAATGTTTGAATGTAAGAACATAAGCATAATGAATTATAGGGAAAAGCATGTTTATGTTTAAATTAATTTAGCTATTACAGCCAGATAAGCCAAAACATATTTGTAAATAGGGTTCTTCTTGAAGAATGCTCCACCTTGCTTAAGTAATTTATGTTGTACTTCATTTCTGTCGAAAGCCATTGCTCTGTTGATTGTATTGTTATTTTGTTTGTACCTTGCAATCTTGGTCTTTAGTTAAGTAAATCTGAATCATAAAGTAAAAGGACTATCCAACAAATCTCAGCTCATCTGTTAAAGGACATGAACTTACTTTCTGGGTATTTGCTGACACTGTATCTTCTGTCTTGTGTACTGCAAAGTAGAACCTGGTGGATACATCAGCATGGCGGATACTGTAATACTGTAATACTGTGAACAGTATTACAATATTACAGACTTATTACTGTAACAAGTAATTGCAAATGCCAATTTGTTTGAGGTCATTCAAAAAACAGTTCAATAATAGTACACCGGAGAGCACTGACAAGTTTTTTTTTCAACTGTAAAACAAGCCCCCTGGAACAGCGCTGGGCTTTGGCACAGGGGCCACAGACAGAAATGGGACACCAAATGGCCCTAAGACTTTTTCCTTTAGACTAAGGGAGTCAAATGTACGGCCCACGGGCCAGAACCAGGCCAAAATGGTTGACTTTGCAAAGTGTTAAAATAGTAGAGAAGTCATTGATTCAAATTTTTCTATAAAATGCACTGCTGTTCCTACTGCGCTGTCCTAATAAGAGCAGCAGGCACCAAGCCTTTCTGGCAGAAAGCCCTGAAGGTTAACTTACCCTGCGTGCGAAAAGCTGGATATGCTATATCCCACGTGCTTATATACACTCTACATGGCACAACACTGTCAAGCAAAGGCTACTGTTCATGCAGGAGCTGCTGGTGGAAAATGTTTTTGTCAGAAAGGAGAAAAGTGGACACAGAGTGTGTAAATTGTAATGCACATGTAATGACAGTAGACTTACTGAATGTAGAAAAACTGAGACATATTGTTGAAATTGCACTTATTTTTTTAAGACATCTCAGGCTGTTTATTATCTGTTTTGTATGGATGGTTAATTAATTGTGAACGTTTTCAGAATGTACTTAACACCTAAAAGAAAGGGAACATTTTGGAGGTGTTATTATTTATAGGTTATTATGCAATGGTTTTACTGATTCGGCCCACTTGAGATGAAATTGGGCTGTATGTGGCCCATGAACTAAAATGAGTTTGACACCCCTGCTTTAGACAATCATTACAAAAACAACTGTAACTGCTTTTTCTAAGTGTCACAAACACCTAGAAATTACTTTTCATTATCACAATGTGAGCCACTGAGTACATGTAATAAAATTAAAAGAGCAGTATTTTTGGAGCCATTCATGTCTGTAGGGATTCTAATCTACATGCTCTGTGCGCCCAAAAATGCGGAATCATGAGGAAGCCTGAAAAACTTTTTTTGGCATATACGCCGGATGAGCAGTGTGCTGGAACACAGTATCGAGTTCTCTTGATACAGCCATGCTGTAGCCTGCCAAGATGTGCTGTTCAGTCCATATCTTGGTCAGAATTCTTTAATAGCCAAATTTAAGGGATCCTTATCAGAAATGTTTATGTTATGTGTGTGTTCATGTTAAAAAGCAAATACTGGTCCATATATCGTTATCTGATTTTTTAACTTGTAGGTATCAGTAATAGACTCAAAAATCCAGTTTTGGTCGGGCTGCACTGCAAAGTTATGTAATGCTTTATGAAAGGGATGATTGAAGAATGTGCACTGAGTACAATATCTGCACTGTATTGACACAATGACAGTCCTACTGAGGAGCCTGAGTAGTTTTGCTTTATCTCAGCATCTTTTTTGGTTTTCTATTATTGCCATTTGATTGAACAACTTCTCTCACAGGCTCTGCTGCTTCACATGGTTTTGTTAGAGTAAGATTTGGCCCTATTGTAGATGTGTTTCATCTCTCCCAACTGACTTGTCACTTCATTTCTAAACCCAAATTCTTCTAGTAAAAAATAAAGAAAGATGTTTTTTGTGAGCCAGGCTACAGTTCCAACAAGCACAAGTATCCCCAGCTTGTTAACTATTTATTTGCAGTGACATTAGACCAGCATTGTGCCTCACCAAAACACGTGTCCCCAGGCGTGGCCCAGACGGCCTCACTGTCCCGCAGTCTTTCTGCTGTAAATTCCCCACTTAAAATTTCATGATCTCCGCTCGGCAGGATACCACTTCCATCATGAAAGAGTTCTCAAACCTAATAACCGTTACTACTCTGGTGGAGCCATCAAAAACCTATTTGTTTCAACAAAAGCCCTCTCCCCCATGCAATGCTACTGGGTAATAATGCCAGATAGGTTTTAAGGGCAATGAATTGTGGAATTACCATTTTCTCCTCTCTCTGTCTCTGTCTCTCTCTTTCCTTCTTTTCTCTCTCTCTCAAGATCATTATATTAAACACTTAATTATTCATTGGTAATGCCTGTCATGGTGAAATATTGTCCTCTGCCAATCTGAATGCATCATACTGCCTAGGCCTGCCTCTCTTCCCGAGGTTAATGGCACAGCCCTCACTTGCATTAGCTTGGCTAAATGCAGTGCACCTCATAAGTCAAAGTTCCGTAAGTGAGTGGAGAAGTCATCACCTCAAGCGCTCTCTTTTTCTTTCTCCTTCAGCATGTGGGTCAGTGAGATCATCCCCACACAGGAACTAACTCTGAACTCACACACACACACACACACACACACACACACACACACACACACACATATATGTCCACATTGGATCTTTATTGTTTTATCTGAAGGATGGTTTGTGCTTGATAGAGCGGTTGCAGCTGAATGGGACTTGCCATCAGGGCTTTTAAAGGTGAGGGGTGAATGGATCACTATTCATGCAGTGCACTCATGGACTGAGCATCCATATATGGCCCCCATAGGGTACATAAAGTTATGACTAAATTATGAGACAGATATTAGTCATTCTATACCACATGTTCAATTTGGATGGACATAAACAGTATTAAACTGATTACAGGAGATAGTGGTGACAAGGATCTCTCAGGTCTGATGCAAAAATGCATGGCATTCTCCTTGTGTTAATACACTCTGGCATGCAGTATTTCTTCAGCAAATATGCAGTGCTAACAAAAAGGATAGTTTTGTGCACTTTAGCAAATTGCATGTTGATTACATCTTCCTGATATTGCTGAAATGAAATTTATTTTATCATTGGTTAACAGAGTATTACACCTAATAAGAAATCCTTCCGGAATAAAAAAAAAAGCAAACATTTATGTGCCAATAATGAGAAATGCTGACATATGGGTAAACATTTCACCAGCATTGCAGATTTTCTCTGTGGCAAATAAAATGAATAACAAAAAACAATTAATTTTATTTGAAGGGAGGTCAATCTGTTTTAACCCTCACTGAATGAAGTGACAGAGAAAAGGGGCAAAAGGATGCCTGGGATTAATACCTTGTCTTAAAAGCCAATATGGATCATTAGTTTACAGCTGTCTATTACCTGGTTAAACATGTATGACTTTATGTCAGCACATTATTAAAGATGCCTGCTTTGATGCCCTGATGCTTACCTCACCACTGGGCCATCTAAAAAAAAGTTAGTTAAGAAGTTATTGGAAAAGCTTGCAGTCTTTCTCAGCGGATTGTGTACCCTCTCAAAGGGCCATAATGAATACAATGTGCTTACATTTGTGATTGAACATATAAAGTATTTGTGCATTGTTAATTTCCAGGTATCATTTAACATCTTGACACTCATAATATCAGCAGATTTTGTTTGTTTGCACATGTGAGGCTTCCTATAGAAAAACATTTGACATGTTGTCAAAAATCAATTCCATTCATGAAGTGGAGAATCTCAGTCTTTTGCTTTTACTTTCATACTTTAGATGCTCATTAAAACAGAGAGAGGAGAGAGAAAGTCTCGAGGGGCCGACAAAAATACCATAGCTGGGTCCTTTTAAATCGCTTGTTTGTTATTAGTTAATGACTCCTGAAATCCAACAGCACATTTGGGTGATGAAATTTCTGACCTTCACTTCACAGTTGACTCTCTTCAGTGTAGAGCTCATTAGTGAACCATCTAATCTCATTAGACGATGCTGGGCTAAGGTGGCACCGCGACAAAGTAACCAGCCTCTCTCTCTCTCTCTCTCTCTCTCTCTCTCTCTCTCTCTCTCTCTCTCTCTCTCTCTCTCTCTTTCTCTTTGGTTTGGACCAGGAGCAGAAACAGGTGTGGGAGCGGGCGTGCGAGTCTGGGACAGGAGGAGTCCTTGCTAACCCTTCTCCTCTAATTGCTGTGGATGCCAGTATGTTCTCTATCTGCTGCCTTTCATAACAGTTGGTGTTTGGCAGGAGGCTTTTATGTTTGTTTTAGCTGATGATTTGCTACTGATTGTGTCTCAGTCAAAGGAATACTTTTGCATCCTTAGTTGAACTGAAATGTGTGCGTCCCTCGTGGCTGTGGATGCCAACTGCTCCAAGACGCGTTACGGTGAAACAGACACTTTTGAAACTTCCAGCAACAATCTGATGTTGATTTAACATTTTTCTGTAACTATTTACAAGAAACTTCTGCACATAGAGGAAGAGACGGAGGCACTGCTGCACAGCTGTGGGGATTAAACAATGTATGAGCAGCCCTACTGGTTTCACCAACTCCTTAGGCTTTAAGCATATAGGGCTAGTTATTTCCATGTTGACAACAAAGATAATCAAATTCTGGCTTGCTGTAACACGTTAAAGTCTTAAATCATTCATATCATTTTAGTTATATTATACTTGAGCTTTGTTCTGGAGTCTAATCTCAGTACAACATTAAGCTGGTTTTCTGATACACCTCATTGATATTTTTCACTCTCAACATCAGATAGCCTCAGCTGCAAACTTAGAATTCACTCCTCTGTCTGCACATTTTCTCTGCGAGGCTCATGTTCCAGATCATGTGGAGCCGTATTTATTGTCGCAGCTTATTTAAATAATCACCGGCACGTCAACGGACATTATGGCCCTCTGTCAAGGTAATAACACATTGTCATTGCTGTTGGGAAGCAAATATTAAACCATAGATCAATGTTTAACAATGCATAATGGACTGGATCTGCATGTTCCCGTTTCCATTTCAGTTGGCCTTTGGCTATATTAGAATAATTTAATGCTCCAAATCATATGAAAAAAGCTGTTGTTATTATTGCTTTTTTGATAAATAGTTAAGGGAATCAGTGTTACACATATTATAGAATATGAGATTGTTTGCATATGACAGTCATTGGACTATCACGTTACTGAGCCTGTGCCTTTGTAGAAACAGCAGAGTAACAAACACTGTGTAAAGCTGAAGTACATATATAAAGTATTTACATGAATCATTCTCTTTTGATCTATATATGCCTGTGTACAGTGCTGCATATTTAAAATGAAACAATAGTGTTTTTACTGTTTGTCCTATGGAGACCGTAGGGTTGTGTTTTTTTGGTAATGTCATGTTCTGGCCATTTTGGCACTTTAATGTTATTATTCTATATGAAACATTTGCACTCATACAGTATGAAAGATTTAAAACTGCAATAACAAATTCTCCTTTCAGCTCTGTTTTTGTCTCTATCAGCTAACCCTAACAAAGGAAAATATCTGTCAGCTGCTTAAAGCATGTATGGAGTCATAGGAGTGCCATAAAAAAGAATAAATCTGGGAAAGAATAAGACAATAAATGTGGAAATTTAAAGAGAAATAAATGAAAGAATAAGTAAATGTGGATATATAAAGACAAATAATTATTTTCCCCTTTTGCTTTTGCTTTTCCCTTATTGCTTTTGCTATTCCCCTTTTGCTTTTCCTTTATTGCTCTTACTCTGCTTCTGTCATGATGTTTCCTTCCCCGATTCAAACAAACTGCTACCACGTTCACACTGTGTTGTGTCTACTTCCTGTTGTCCGTGCTAAAAAGCTCCCTCCAAAGCAGGATTCATGTGTGCATGAATTGATTACTCAGCCTGGGCAGGAAGGCCCGCCCAAAGCCAGTTGATTGACAGCTTGGCCCTTCAAGGAATAGCAAAAGCAAAAGGGGAAAAACAACAGCAATAAGGGAAAAGTAAAAGGAAAAATAATTTGTTGTCTTTATATATCTGTTTATTTATTATTGTATTTATTTCTCTTTATATTTCCACATTTATTATCTTATTCATTCCCAGATGTATTCTTTTTTATGGCACTCCTAGTTTTTCAGAACTTTTTCGCTGAAAACAGCTGCCTGTTGCTTCAACAAAATGATGCTATGAGAGCGGTGAGAGTGAACCAAAATAGTAAAGTTGCTGACTGAAAAACAAAAACAATGAGCTGAAACTCATTAAAGCTTAGGAGGACTGCAGAGTTAGGTGAAAATTCTCTGTGGGTTCACCGCTAAGTGACCCCTTTCACACGCAAGTCATCCATTGCTAATATAAAATACTGAATATAGCTCCTTTAAGCTAGCCAGTTACTTGGAGAAAGCCTGGGAGATGAGGCTTTCTTTTATTGTCGCCTGTTTTGTGGGTAATTTATTTAAAATTTTGTAGATAAAAATGATCACCTGACATTTCACAGATGTGTAAATGTATATATTTTACCAAAGGTTGCTATATTTTTGCTGACTGACATACAGCGAGGTCTTATAATCTTGTAACTTTACTAGAGACACTCATTCCAGGTGTCAGGATATATGGACTTTGTCTAGTTTGGTTTATGTCTGTGTTTAGTTTTGGTTTTATTTTGAAGTTTGGTCTTGTCTCATGTTTCCAGTGTGTTCCTGCCCTTGAGTGTTTTCACCTGTTCCCTGTTACTCACCTGTGCCTGATTCCCCTCGTTAGCCTTTCCCTACTTATGCCTGTCCTTTTGCTTTGTGCTCTGTCGGGTCATTGTCTTTTGTTAGGTGTTCAGTGTTCTTCATGTTCCCGTATTGGATTAATGTCTTGTCTATGTTTTCGTGATTCTTGGATGTACCTGCTTGCTCGCTTGCCTGCACCTTCAAGTAAGGATTAATAAACCTTTAAACAGCTTCCGCCTCTGTATATGTCTGCATTTGGGTCCTACTCCTACGCCTGCTGAACCCCGCTCCCCGACACCAGGTGCATATGACACACGCACGCATGTGCACACACACACACACACACACACATACACACACACACACACATACACACCCATCTTGTGGCTAGGTGGTGATTCTGCTCGGGGTTCAATGAACCATCAGTTGGAAAATCTCCCCGGCTGATCCTGAGTCAGTGTGTGCCAGGCCTGCAGCGTTTACCCCAGGGATTCCTCCTTGGATCAGCTGTTGCTAGCTGAGCCAGCAGCTAACAGACCCCTGGGGAGCCTCAGGTGGGTCTGATTAGCTCTCCATGGAAGAGAAGGGTCAAGGGAAGGCAGCTCGGGTTACCTTCGCAGAGAAGGAAAGGAAGCGTGTGGCGGACAGGCAAATGAGTGGTTGCGGGGCATTGAGTGGGGAATTAGACACATGTCGGCCCGAGGTCTCAATTTTCCCGCAATCAGCACGACACCTGGCCTCGTCTTAATTGGTCAGGATACCTCACCTAATCCATTGCCTGTCCTCCACAGTGTCTGGAGTCCTCTAAGCTCCATTCGGCACTGAGGCGAATGGACAAAAGCCAGGAATGAAAAAGGGGCCTCCCTTTGAGGCCTAATCCAATTAGATAACTGTTGGAAAACCGTGAGTAGAGTTTCACATCCCTTAAAAGTAGACATGAACTCTGGCAACCTCTGTGACCTTGGAGAATGCCATCTTGTTAAGAGTCGCAGCAGGGACCCCTATCCCCCTCTCTTGATCTCTCTGACCAGAGGGCATGCGCATGTGTGTGTGTGTGTGTGTGTGTGTGTTTGAGGAAGAGACAGAGAGAGGGATAAATGGTCCTGACTCATAGCAGCTAGTCTACATCTCATCCAAGTCTAAAATAAATCAGTGTCTGAAGGGCCTCTCCTGATAGTTGTGTAATGGAGCTTCTGTTTGTTTTTAGTTTAAACTTAATTAACTCTTTAATACTCTTATGTACACACAACACAACAAAACAACACAAGAGCTACTCTAGCATATAAAAGTGCACTACAGGGACCTATCTGATTCATTCATATTTACAAAATTGTGGTTGCCTTAGGTGATATCTTTGCCAGTAAATACATGAATATGTATCACTGTTTTTTGAGACATGCTATGACTTACATATTTCCCACCCCATTTTTATCCATGCAAGAACGTTTCAGGCGCTGCATTAAAAAAGCCAGCGTTTTTCATCTTTGAAACACATCGAAGTATCGTAAACTTGTGCCCTGCCAAAGTGGCGTGGCCTCAGAGACTGGCCCTAAATGTTTGCTGAAGAGGGACACCGGCTGGCCCCTCGTAATATCCCATAATGTCCCAACATAGTGATCAAACAATGAAAGTTAATCAGTGGCCTCCAGTCTACTTCCCATAAAAATGTGTTCTCTAATATAAAGTTCATTTCTATGAATATTAAAGCAGCATATCATCTGTTGAATATTTCATTTGATCTCCACCTTTTAATAATGCAAAATGAGGAATAGAACATTTTCCCCTTTCCTATAGATGGTGACTTTGTCCACTATTGTGTATATATATATTACATACTGCATTACAAGCTCTTTTATCTTTAATATAAGTGTAGTTAAAAATGATACCTTCTGCAGTGGATTTTATGCCACAGCTTAGGGAGTTTTGGCTGTCATTTAAATGTAGAGCTTGACACCTGCTCTCTTTGAATGTTTATTGGAGTTAACTTTGAATAAGTTAGGTGGCTGGAGACAGGAAGAGGATTTTGAAGGAAATAAAGATACTTAAACAGTTATGTAAAGGCTGCACAAGCTCTGTGCACAGCTTTGGATGCTAATGTGCATTATAAGGATGCAAATGTGTAGACATGGCAACCCCGCTGGAAAAAGCCTTGAGGCTGTCTCCCCTTTGTTTCCTTCCCCTCTCAGCCATGTTCTAATTGTATTATCCTCGTCATTTCTGTCTCCCTCCTCTGAATGTCTTTCTATGGAACAGTCATCAAGGTGATAATTGCATTGCCAGTCCCCAGTAAGAGACATTCTTAATTATTTCAGCATTAGGCGGTAGTTATACAGGCTATTAATGCTTGACTTCGCAATTATATACTTTGTTTGATTGCCTTTTATCAGCAGGATACAATGGGCTTATTTGCAGCTGACAAGAGGAGCAGCACAGTTTTATACAAAAGATAAGTGATGTGACCATTCCCTGTATGGCTTCCATTCACATGCAAACATCGCATGTTGCGTTGAAGTGCTTTTAATCTCACAAACACCCAACACATGAAAATAGTTGCATGGAATTGTGTGGACACTGAATGAGCTGTCAAGCCATGAAAAGCAGTTTGGGTCAATCTGTGCTTTTGATGCCTGTTTCGCCAGTCTCCTCCTTTTAAAATCTCCAAGTTCATTATCCAGTTGAGTTTGGCCTGAATTGTTAACAACTCCTTCGGAACACTTTGCTCCTATGGATTGTTCAAGTGCCATGCTTTTTATCTGCAGAGGAGTTGTTCGACCCTTTGTACTTCATTGTTAGCTGATGTGGTTTCTCTGTATCATTCCTCGAGTATCCGCAATCTTAGTAACAGTAACATACTTAAAATATGTTGCTAATAAGTGACATTATATTTTATATGCTGCTTTATAATGCGATTCTGGCCTAATTACACTGCGGTATACACCTGGCACTAGCCCCCACTACCAAATTCCTGTCTTTAAAGTCTTGGCCCAGGCATCAAAGCCGCCTGGTTTTGATGATATTTTGGCACTGGTCTGTGTTGGCTGCAACTTAAATGGGATTAGAGTGTTGCACGTTAAAAAAGGCCGCTGCTCTTCATCTCAGCAGAACAGGATATTATAAGTACTTTTCAATGACACAACTTATAGGAAAAATTGTAACATATTAAAGGAAACTGCAAATCAGAAAAGGTCCAAAGAGTCTCTAAATATACACTGTACCGTCATTTAGAAGTACGTCGTCAATTCCATCATCCTCAGCTAGTTTACTCCATCAATAATGAGACATACTGTATTTACCAGACTAGATTTAACACACTCTCTTTAACAGACCAGTCCAGTAACTGTCCAGTCAAGTGTGTCTCTTTGGACAGCACCTTAACCGAATGTTGTTTGCGTGCCAACATTATTACGAGCTAAATTGGGTTCAGATATTGCCAGTCAGCACACCAGATGTCGAATTCAATATAAAACACTTTTCATGACAACTGATGGTCTGGGCAGAACAGACAAGTGAAGAGTAGAAGCCAGTATTCAAATGAAAGCGAATTCAGTACACGCTGTTCACAGATGTGCATTTACATTGTTTACTAACTGCCAATTCATGCTTATTTTGTTGTTAATTATTGTCTGTAACTGCCAAGCTGAGCTAGTTCTTGGCTGTAATATTGATCCATGGTGGGGCTTGAGCAGCACTTCTTAGGCATCATGAACTACTCTAGCTACCTTAATGACTAGAAAATACATTTTAAAGCTGCATTTGGTCATTTCTGACCACTAGAGGGTAGCAAGACCCCAAAACAAAGTCAGAAACACAGCTCTATGTAACATTGGCTCATCAACTCATTATGGCTAAATACTGACCTGTATTACGGCTGGAACAGCACTACTGATGCAACATGAGCTATTCTATCTATCTTAATCACTAAAAAAAATTTTTTTTAAACTGCAATAGGTGATGTTTGACCACCAGAGGCCACAAAGACAAATCAAACTCTCAGAAACACAGCCTGATGCACCACCGGCTCATCACGTTGTTAACAAAGGTGTAAGAAATCAACAACTGCTAGGTTACATGTCAAGGAGGCAGAGAGCAACATGAGCATCCTATTGGAGAAGGAGCAGTGAAGTCAAAATTTCACTTTCCTTTTAGTTCTTATCTGGTCCACCAACTCCTGAGCAAAATATCCCATCATTATTAGTAATTGTATCGTTCATTATCATTGCTGTTTTGTTGTTTTGCTTGACATATGCGTCTCGATGAACAAATTGTTTTAATGAATAAATGAAAGAAATACAGAAGAGTTAACCGTAATGATGCTTCTGCTGCTAAAGCTAGATCCAAAAATGACAAATCCTGGAACTGCATAAATGAAAAGGCTTCAAGAAAAGAATGCTTGTATAATTTATTGGGAAAACATTTTCAGTGTGCTTTTGTTTTTTAAAATATATATATATATATATATATATATGTGTGTGTGTATATATGTATATGTGTGTGTATATATATGTGTGTATATATATGTGTGTATATGTGTATATATGTATATATGTGTATATATGTATATATGTGTATATATGTATATGTGTATATATGTGTGTGTGTGTATATATATATATATTATATATGTGTGTGTGTGTATATATGTGTGTATATATGTGTATATATGTGTATATGTATATATGTATGTATATATGTGTATGTGTGTATATATGTGTGTGTATATATGTGTGTATATGTATACATATTTATATATGTGTGTATATATGTATATATATGTGTATATATATATATAAAATCTTTCTCAGAGCTGCAGTGATATATAAAAGTACAAATAGGACATAACAATGGTTATGCTACAAACATTTCTGATCTTTCTGATATAGTTATTATGGAAAGTAAGTGATTCTACTGATAAACATGTCATTCTGAGTGAATTAATACTAACTTTATTATAAATGCAGTACTTGTGTCCATGGCAGGCTTCTCTAAAATCACGACTTCATTGGCTCCAGGTTATACTTTATTATTGAAACCAGAGAGAAAACAATAACAGCAACTTTAAAATATGAGTTACAACATGGTAAACTCTCTACTTGGCATGCATTTTAAAGGTTCAGGTAGTTAGTGCAGTACAGAGGAAATAATTGCAGAGTTCTTCCTCAGCTCAGCCCGTGAAAGAATTTTTTTGAGGTCAGTGAAGGAAATAAAAGACACAAAGAGGAAGACGTCATCGCTTGTGGCTTCCTCACAGTCAGACTCAGTAAGTTTATTTTTTGGAGCCTGGTGCTTTCTGGGCTCTCCTTCAATACTATTAATAATAACTAGAAATATAATTACTATTTACTCATTCTGGACTAGAGGGACACTTTAGTGAAAGAGGGCTTTGACTTGAGCCACAATAGCCACTATAATCTGCACCTCCCTGCCTGACATCTATCCATACACAAACCCCATACACACTGGCATCCACCCACACACACATGCTGCTGTGACAAACACATGCGCAGCAGTCATTGCCCATGCAGCAGGACATACATCAAGACCACCGTGTGGACATCAAAGATCAAATTACACCTCCCAGTATGAGACACATTGATAACCCCGATGTCAGTAGGAATCCAATCAAAAACTAAATTGTGCCCCACTAAAACGGCCCCCTTGATTAGTTCTCCAATAAAATCCATTTCCTGCCCTCGTGCCTATTTTAGGCAGTTTATTTCCCCTGTGGTATTAAGCAATAGGCCCTACCCAGGACTCCCATCTCAGAAGGCCTGGTGTGATGTGTGTCTGTCTGGAGTACTTTACAGGAGCTTGATGCTTCTGTCCACCCCCCGACCATTCCCAATGATTATACAAGCCCTACCGTTAGCTTTTCCAATATTCACCGCTGGCTCAACCTTTTGTGTCCACCCTGAGCAGAACTAAATGGGCAGTGCATTCAGAAAATTGTGGCACTTTTTTTTTATCTCACAGTCCTGAATTGTAGAGCTATCTTGCAGAGAGGCAGAGAGAAATAGCACAGATGTAATACAGATCCATCTAGTCTCTCTATCACAGGAATTGTGCAATGATTCATTCACCTACAAAAAGTCTTATCTTCTGATAAGTAGTCTTATATTTCAAAATAGTGAGCAGAAGTTATGTCTGGATCTGTATTACTAATATTACATGCTGCAAGTTTTATGTAAATTCAACTGTAGCTCTTCAAGTAATATTTCTCTTTGGTGCATTTTCATATTTATTGCACTTACCTATTTGTTAGTCCTCTGGTGCCTACATTATTTCTTCCCTGGAGTGTGTCTTTGCTATTGATTCTTCTTATCTTCATTCCTGACTCTATAAATTGATGTTAAGCACAAATTATGTCTTGAAAATGACCCCAGAGCACAGGATTGATGGTTCAATCATCCTTCTTTCTCCAAAGGTAAAAACGGGAGACTTTTGGAGTGCTTGAATAGAAATAACTGATTGCTGATTGCAGTGACATGCAGAGTTGATGGTTGACTGTAGGTATTCCTGTAATGTGTTAACGGCATGGAATATACAGTATAATGTAAGTTCTCAGCACTATAAGTTACACAGTACCAACCATATTTTCTCTAAATTTGTTTGATTCCACTGATTTTACACACAAAGTTCGGTTTACTTGTCAGTTGAGACTCTGACAACCGTTGTATAATGTCTTCTATGGCTCTGGAGGGAGCTTTCTTATAATAACCAATGTCATCATGGTTATCTCGGCTTGGGCTCGAGACTAAAAATATTAAACAAAAAAAGGATGTATTAGAAACTGAAGGTGTGGAGTTTGAAAAAGTGGGCACTTGAAACATCCAGTGGCCAATACTAGAGACTGAAAGTTAGGATACCTAGGCCTCTGCTGCTACAATTTTGACAGCTGTTTTTTTCTTGTCTTTCACAAGTCCGCTTTAAGATGCATACCATCTACCAATGTCCAAGTATGGCCGCAGACCTTTGTTGCATGCCCCCCCCCGCGTCCTTTTTCCTGCCTGTATCTCTACTGTCACTATCAAATAAAGGCAAAATGCAAAAAAATAACATTCTACTTTCATATGCTCTATATCAGTGATTGGTGTACTTTTTTATGTAGCTCTACCCCCCCCCCCACCCCAAAAAAAAAGACACACAGACAAACGAGTGTATTCAGTTTTCTGTTTTTGGGGTATTTTTGTACTTTGTTCATAAGAGAGTTCTGACAAATTAGACTTCTCTGGGTTCAAATTGATCCCAAACATAAGTAACGTCACCATGTAGGATAACATACTGTACATTTATTACAGTATTTAAAATTAATTATTTAATTTAATTCATTCATTAAAATAAATAAATAAAATGTTTTGATTAATTGTTAAATAAAACAGTTTCAAACAACACCCCAAAGAACAAAATAAACATTAATTATAAGCCTCTAATTTCAGTGTTACTTTTATTTAACCAAAGAGCAGAAATTCACTGTTTTTGCCAAGCAACACCAAATATAATGTCCTATCGACCCCTATCTCTTTAGAGGCAAGGTAGTAAAGGGTTAAATGCCATTAATCTTCCATCTTCTATAAAGGAGTGATTTATCATTGGACTTGACAAAAGGTGATTTGTTTACTCATGGATCCGCCCCTTTAGTTATACATCCTGCCGCCTGGTCCACATTCAATCGCTCTCTGTCTGGTGAAAGTATGTGACAACTTGACATGTTGACGTGTGGACGTAATTGTGTGTCACACATATAAAGTTTACTAAAATGGAAATTGACCATCCAGGGATGTTTTACAGCAGAATTACCTAATTTACTGTATTGACATTATTGACCCTTTTACAGGCTGGAGAAGGGATTCTGGTGACCTCAGCCAGTAAACACATTGAGGGAGATCAATATGACAAAGTCAGAGTTCACTCGGCTCCCCCGGCCAGGTTGATTGCAGAATGAACTCCATTAAAAGTTTCCAAAGCCCAAAAGTCAAACATCATTTGGCTCAGACGTCAGAAAGCATCTGCATGAAAACCAAAAGACACGCTGGTGGTAATGGAGTTTGTTTTGGGGGCTTTAATTGCAGGTGCACCCATGCCAATAACTCAAAGAGTTCTGCACAGGGAGAATTTGTTAAAGGGAGCAACTGTGTCTGAGATTAAAGTCAAAGGACTAAACTTCACTAAGCCCTGTCCAAACCACGGATTTCTGGCCCGGTGACATCTGCGTCTCCATTGACAGCTGTCCTCTTAGATCTGTGACTGTGTCGTTGCAGCAGAGCACAAAGCTCCAAGCCAGTCAGTTCTCTGCAGCTCAGTGTTTTACTTGTCATAGCCATTGCACTTACAGACAAGTTTTTTTTTTGGTGACGCCTCTTTTTGTGGGGACACCTGCCATAGTCATTACTCTAATTGTCCGTTTTGTCTCGTGAATGAAGGGCATACAGAATGAAATTAGGCACTCGAGTTGCCACCACAGTGTATCAGATTCGATTCAGTAGTCAGACTTGGGAGGTCTACAGTAATTGCATTCACAAATTGAGCACCCCCCCCAACACCCTGCCAACACCTCCTGATGAAGGCAGCATTTCTGGAGCTGTTCCCCCTCTCCTGCCACTCTGTGTATTCTTCCCCTTTTTCTCCACCAGCCACGGCTCCACACTCTCCTCATCAGTCACCTCACCCACTTCCTCCCCTTCCCCCTGTCTCCTCTGACTCCTTCGTCATTCCTTCATCTCTCCTTCTGCAGCCAAGACTCACTTTCCCCTCTATTTATGGAGATAAAGCCATAATGGCTGTCTTTGTGCGTCTGATGGCCACTCAGCCGTGGCAGCCCAGTCAACAGATAAATATTTCTTTTCTCCATTTGCCTTTATCGCGAGCTAGCTTCAATTAGCACAAGTTAGTCATTTAATGAATTTCCTCTGTGACCTTCGCTCTGCTCGCCTCCTTTCATGGATTTGACTAATTTAACTCTGTCTGAAAGGTTTGCTCTGCACTGCATATGGATGTGTGGTGTGTGGCGTGAGCTGGTGGGATTCAGGATGGGGGGCGTGATGTGTTTTGTTTGCTGACTGATAAATTGATGTATAATACTAGTAGATACAGGTTTGCAAAGGGGATGGGGCTGTGGTTGGGATGGGAAAAGGCAAGGAGCAGTACACCCCACCCCACCCCACCAAAACCAAGCTGTCCAAAGCTGTGACATGTGGACCGACACTCTGTCCCTCTCTTCGTTTCCTTCTCTCTGTCTCCTTTCTCCCTCTTTCCCTCCCCCTCTTTCTGTAGATAGATATTTTTATTCCTTGGCACCTCAGTGTAGATAGGCCATTGGGCTCCTGTCTGCTGGGGCAGCTGGCTGGGGGTTGGAAAGGGATGGATAGGAAGGATAAGTAGATTCAATCGGGCGTTGCAAATCAACTTTTCCACCAGCATCCTGGGAAGACCTGATAATACAGGTTTCTAATATCTGACCTGTCTGGCAGAAAGAGAGAGAGAGTGAGAGGAAGGGAGAGGGAGGGACGGGAGGAGAGGAAAAAAAAAGAAAGAAAGAGGAGAGCAATGAACACATTGATTTGATGCAGCTAATAGCTCTGCAGTTGATAAGCACACTGGCGCCATCACAAAAATGAAAGGCTAGCAACAGAGTGAAATAAATTGGGTCTAGCTTTTTTTTTTCCTCAGTCCCGTCAGAGTTTGGACATGTATCACAGGGGTTTGGCAGACAAGGCATCAGCAAGGTTTCCTGTTTGTGTCTCTCCACCTGTCAGCCTTCATCCACTCCCCAATCGGAACACTGTTATCATTGCTGTTTCAAAAACTCAAACACATTCAGGGCTGCTTATGCGAGTCAAACTGTGATCTGTGAAGGAGAGAAACAAGACAGCGGGAGCAGAGCAGCTGCTGTTGACAATATGGTAACACTGTATTTATGTGAGGGACACTCTTTCAAACTGTGTCTTTATTAACATGCATGTCACATTTTACATACACCTGATTTTGATAAGTTCTACAATACAACAATTGTATGTGCTTGCTCAAATAAGAGTCAGTCAGATACTGAGCTTGTTGCTTGCTGATATAAATTTTGCTCAAATTTTATTTATACATTCTCCATTACTGCAAACCTTTTTTACGCATTTGTAAACTTGAATATCTCATGCAGTTTCTCTTTTTATTTTAACATTATGTTTACAGCTGACAAATTGTAACCCAACAGATCCGCTCCACTCTGAGGTGTTTGTGTAAAAAAACTCAGCCTCCATGGATCAGGCCTGGCCAGACTGACAGGGCAGCTGTGTCTGTCCAGCCTGCGCTCAGTGTGACAGTGCAGACACTGCCACTCTGACCTTTCCTGATGCTACCAGCTACGACCCAGCCAATACCAGCGCTAACGAGACACTGACATGTCTTGACAGCTTGGGGTGGCACGCAATTATTCTACTGAAGAAAACGGCATGCCTGTGTGTGTGTGTGTGTGTGTGTGTGTGTGTCTGTGTGTGTGTGGAGGTGAGGCATATGTGTGAGTGTGTTTGTGAAGCCAAGGAGAAAGACTCAAAGAGTGCATGTTTGTGTCACCATCTCCTGCAGGTCCCTGTGAAGCCAGCAAAGCAGCATTCTTCTTCTTAATGATTGATGTGTCCAAATCTCGGTAGAACTGCCCTGTCAGATCCCAACACAGGTGAGTTTCATCAACATGAACTCAGTCACCTAGAATGCCTTGCGTTTGGTTAGGGCTTCTGATCTCAAAATAGCCTGGCATTGTCTGCTCCCAGTATTGCCTGACGTGACCCATTTATTAACTTTGTTGTCAGCTGTGCTGTTTGAAGTCAGTGTTTTGGCCATAAGCAATTTATTTTTTTTCTCCACACTATTGAAAAAAGCCCCAACCTTGAGGAGAATGATATGTATGACTGTATCCATGTTGATGCTCAGATTCAGTAGGACGTGAATGGGGGTGGCTGGCTATACCATGATATCACACACCAGTATTACTATATACAGACCTACACGAGTCATCAGAATTTGTTTTGTTGTGATTTGCTTGATATCAGCCGTTACATTTTTGTCAAAGGATTATCTCATAAATAGATGATTAGATTCATCTTCATCTGATTAACAACAATTAATTAGCTGGATAAGCTACTCATCCGCATTGGTGTTGTTCTTCTGGAACATTACAGATGAGGTGGCTTTGAGAATAGTGTCAGTAAATCAATTAAGTCCTCAGTCAATAAATTAAACTGGCAGAAGATAATAAGAGGTACTGTATATACAGTAGTGCCACCACCTACTCCTGAATTTGACTTTGACAAATTGACTGATTGATTAAATCCATACCTTTAAACAGATGACAGTATACAAGGCTGTAATGTTTATTTGTATTGTTTATTGCTAAGTTGCTCCTCACTCAGTATACTCAAGGTTATTAATAGCAGCAATTGATAATTTGTGGTATTTACAACACTAAACGTAATGTGATTACTGTCAAAGTACAGTTACTTGACATGCTGCAAGTAGTTGTGACTTTGTCTAAAAATACAACAATAAAATATTTTTGTAATCCATACATTTGATGAGAATAAAAAGAAGAAAACAAAAAGCATTGTATCACCAAAAACCCCATAAAGAATGGATGCTTGTATGACAAATCCAAAACACGGCTACATTTGACACAAGCTGTCTGTTGCGCCTTATCATCTGTCAGGTCATTGCTCCATCAAATTCCACGCGGACTACAAGTTGCACATAGTTATTACATCAAAGCAAGTGCATAGAGTATTACAATAATCCAAGAGAGGGGGAGGCAGGCATCAAACATGGAGGAAACTGCAATAGGGAAGTGGGGTCAGGACCTTCCTCTGCTGCCTGGATAATAAAAGAAGGATTTGTGCTCAGAACAAAGGAGGAAAGGTGACGGACTTGGGAGTGACAATGTCCAAACAACATCCAGCAGTCAGTCAGCCTGAGATTACTAAAATACAAAACATGACAATAAAGGATTTTAAGAAGAGAGGGAAGAAGAGTTAAATTGCTTACTATTGATACTATCTGGCAGCACAACGTGGAGCGTCATGAACATGGTTACTGTCCGTCACTGCCTGCTAATGATTGAAAATCAGTTTGAAGGAATTAAAATCAAATGCGAAATAATCTATTCACTAAAGCTCGTCTCGTATACTTTGATCTGCAACTCTTAGCGAATTAAGAATAACAATTTTGCTTAACATCAAGCACTTCAATCAGATAGTTAGACACTCTTTGGTGGGACTATGTGCCAGCTTCCAAGGGCATAAATCAAAGGAATAAGAGGGAGTTGCTATTCCTTTGTTGCAAAGGCCACTTGGCTCAGATACATCAGTGGCTGAGCTTACTGCGATGCCTTAGAGGACTCAGTGCAAGGCGTTGTTATTGATCTGTCTGTGTAAAGTTTCTGCAGAGTGATTCCGTGTATAAAGCAGCATTTTGCATGCATAAAGGCACGCTGGAGTCCTGACTGGACACGTAACATTTATCTATACCCTAAACCATAATTATAGCAATTCCACACTTGACAAATTGTCGTTTTCTGAGCTCACCTAGCTTATCTGTGTTCTCACATGTCCACTCCTTGATGCTCTTAATTTATGGTCATGTGTTTGTGATTGATGGAAATTTCAGCTAGTGGAATGGGAAAGTGTTACAGGACTGATGGGTTGCAGAGGTCACTCTGTGAATTGTTACTTCAAATATAGCATGCCATGCTTTTAACATTCCTCCCTCTCCTCTCTATATAAGTGCAGTATATTCTTAGATTCTCAGTGATCCATTGTGGTGCCTATGACAAGAAAATAATGTATTTCTACCAGAGTCTATCAGAGAAATTACTTTGGAGGTAGAGGGAAGAGGAGCTAGATCAATATGTTTCAGGCAGCTGTGAGTGTTTTGAAACTGAATTTCCACCTTCCTTTGAGTTGTTTTGACCTTGATCTCCAAGAAGATATGTCTCTGCTGCTCTCCAGCTTTCACCACTCTGTGATTATCCTGTACACTATGAAAGATAACCTGCGTGGTGAGCTCCACTTTTCCTGGCCCCCCTCGCAGAAGCCCTCGCCATTATCTTGCCAATCCGAAAACAGAACAAAAGATGTCACCACGCGGCCATTGCACACCTTCATCCTGTGCACACCCCTCATTATTATTATTCCCTTGCTGTCTAACTGTTCTCGGTGATAATTGAATTTAAATGAAGAAAAGGCAAAGGAGAATGTTCTTTTTGTGCTGAGTTAACATGCTGCCATTAAAAGCTCTGGTTGTTTTAATGGGCCAGGTCTTAAACTATCAAGACTGTAGCGAACAGGAGAGAGAGGTGGATAGCAACGAGAACAAGAGAGAGAGAGAGATTAGAAAATTGGATTATAATTAGTTTACTGCAAATTGCTCAGGTTCTGTAGCACTTTAAAGCTTGTGGGGATCTTTAAATCTTCCTGTTTGCGCTTGGCTTAGGACTCCACGTGTGCATATTCTATTTTCAGGGCCACTACTCGGACCAAAGGAAATGGGCATGAATGCATGATGGGATTTCTGCCAAAATAAACACCCAGCGTTGTCCCCAGATGATTGCTCAAAGAAAGGTGCTTGTTGAAGCGTCAGCAGACAGAAACACATGTTGTGACATTTCACACAGAGTGATTTGCTGCATGTAAAAATCAAATGATATGCCACAGCCAGGGAGCCCTCCCAATGAAAACAAAATCAGGGCATTACCATGTTTCAGCTGTGCCTCAATCAAGGTTGTCTGTGGTCTCTGGTTTTCATGTCTCTCAGTGGGATTGGAGACAGACAGAGCAAAAAAGAAACATCCATGTGGATATTAGATGGTTTTTAGAAAGAATCCTCTCCCTGCACTACGCACTCCTTTAACCTGGCTGGTTAGCCAAGCAAAGGGAAACATCTACAGTTCCATATGGTCATGCTGTGCCAAGATACAGGAAAGAGCATTAGTCTGTCATGGACTTTGATAGATGCATGCTACATATTAGCCTCAAGGTTGATGGACATTTGGAATTTAGAGGAATTTCAGGCTTAAAATTGAACAACCATGACGTACTCATATAAAAACAAAACCAAGGCAATAGAAATGTGCACTCAAGAGGCAGCTAAGATTGAGCCAAGAAGCTCACAAATAGGTCAAATTGAATTTTTTTACAAAAAAAGAAACCTGGAGACTAAGTTCATACATGCCAAATGTTGAAATTTCTCTTTTGTATGAGCATCATTTCTAGGAACAAATTGGGCACGTTTTATGAGTAATATCAACAGAATCAGTTCTGTGTAGTGCGGTAGTGATGGCAGCTGGAACCCAAAATGCATTACATTTTCATTATGACCAGAGCAATGCGGCACATAGTAAGGTGCACTCTTGGTGCACCCTTGGTGCACCCCATTTATTCTGAATGAAGAGGTGGCTGCTGCAGTTCAATGACCTCTTATCTGATGGTGTGCCGCTGTCATTGAAGCCATCAGAGTGAAAGGATTAAGCCTGGCTTATATCGATATAAGTCCTGAATGGAGCTCAACACACACATACACATACAGTGCATACAAACACACAGACACACACATATGTTATATGGCATGTCCTTTAGAAAAACATTAGAAAGGCATATTAGGTCAGAGATTCTGAGTAGGAAGATATGTTTTCATCTTGCGAGCAGATGAGGAAAAAAGGAAAGTCAATAGAATTCTCTCAACTAGATATTAAACAAATCAGCCTGGGCCGCCGGTCCATCCCTGCATGTCAATAGTACAATGGCATCACATTAAATGTGCACCACAGAGCATTTACATCATATGTTGGGAAAGAGATGAGCTGATGCCTGCTTTGCTGCACTGATGGAGAGGTTAGAGGACAGTTAATATGCATTGATCACAATTTGCAAGGATGCAAATAACTATTATCCTTCTCCAAGTGTGGACACATACAGCAGATACATTGTGTGTCAAAGTATACACATCTTAAAAGTTGTTTAAGAGCAAAAGAGACTGTTCTATCAATATACATGTTGCAATTTTATTGGCTTTTCTCTAGAATACTCCTGAATGTCCTTCATTTTGCTTTATTTTCAGTAAACATGAAAATGTGCTGACAACAACACGCTCTGCAATTTCTTTATATCGGGCTTCCTGTGTACCTTGTGGGGATTTGTTGCAGCAATCAGCACTTGGTCCATCTGACAATTAGATCTGATGACCTTCAGACTGCGTGCTTCTCAAGCACAATGTAGCCCAGATGCATCACTCCAGCAGCATATCAAACATTTATGTGCCCTGAAATCCTGAAACCCTTTGAAAGCAGTTACTCAAATGATGAGATGGGTGGATTTTAATATTCAGTTCAAAGCCTGCTTTAATGTTTCACCATTGTCACCTCAAGGCCTAATAACACAAACACTATAATGATTAAAACTAAATACTATAATGCCATCTGAAGTAACAGGGAGCTCATGCTTCCTTGTTGATCTTTTCTGTTTCAATTGGCGTGGTCATAGTTGCGTGAAGACCTGATAGGACCAAATTACTTCTCTAACATGCATAATGTATTGTTATCCCTTTACACATCCAGCTCAAGATCATGAAAATATACTTATGTAAAAGAAAAAGGGTCAGCCCTTCCTGTTGATTTCCCTCTGACAGTAACCTATTATGCCAATCCATAAGGCAGTGATATTTGTGACGGCAAAGTGATTTAAGGACTTAAAATGGTACAACTGGGGGGTAATCATGCAGTATTTTGAATCTTAACTTGCTACAGCTACTGTATAAGTGTATAAATGAACAGACAAATTCCAAGGTTTGTATTGTCATCCAAAATAACAAAACATTATTGATAGGGTTTAAGTCCAGCTTTGAGTTAATCAGGTAATACTGTTGGCCTTCAAGCATACTATGTCACGATTGAAAATTAATGTTATAAATAGTCAATTAAAGCATACAGTATGTGCACAATGACCTAGAACACAAATTAATGTTTAGGTGCTTAAATTGAAACCTAAGGCTAAATTAATTTAACACCATTTTTTTAATAGTTCAAAATATTGAACAGTTATTTTTCTCTCTTTTCAACACAGACTGTTTAGCTCTGGGCTGTAGGAGGCACCATGTTTGTTCTCACAGATGAGTCCCGCAGAGAGAGTTATTGGGCACCGGCCTTGTGGCAAAAAGGAAGGTAATTTTTCAAAAGAACTTTCATGGTGTGAGGAAGCCTGAAGTCCACCAGTATGTCTCTGCTGAAATCTAACACATTGCAGTGCTTCTGATATGACCTTCCTTATGGCGAATGAAATCGCAGTGGTCGTAGTTAACAGTACATCCTATCGTAATGAATTTTTCTCTTTTGCTTTGCTGTGAAATCAGTCTGTTAAAATCAATTTTAAAAAGCTGACAAAATGCATTGGTTCCACTGGGTTTTCACTATGCTGATGCCAAGTTTGTGATTCCTGTTCTGTAGTATTGCACTGTGGATCATGTTGCCTGTAGATTAGATGTATTGTTGTGTTCCTCAAATCAGGATTGCTCTTTGGCTTGCCATTGCTACATTCCCCATTTAAATAATACCAATCTCAAAGAGAGACATATTGACTAAGACAGAACCTTATGGTTTCATAACTAATAACTCAACATCTTGATTTACCATCCATAATTTACTCCAGCAAGGTACTTACTGTCTTGGAATGAATTAGAATATTTAAGCAAACAGATATATGGCGTGTGGCATTTAAATAAGTAATACATCTCCCTCCCAAGTGTTCTCAGTTCTGAAAAAGAGTGCAATCCAGTATACAAGTTTGATGCACCGCTCACGAGAATTTGTTTTTTTTTTTCATGTATTTTTCATGCTTTTGCCATCCATTAGCTGTGTTTTTGAACCAGGTTGACACAGTTTGAATTACAGTTATTCAAAATGTTGGAGTCAAATTGAACATTCATTTGCCATGCTGAGATATCGTATGCAATGATGCGTTTCTCTCCGCAGAGCAAGTAAGTTGATGGTTAGATGCTGAAAGTGTGCAGTTGTGACAACTACTTAGAAAAACATATGATAGCATCATGTAAGTCGGAAAAGCCTCACTATATATAGTACTTTCTCTCTCTGAGAATGTCATTTCTGATCACCGGTTATATCAACAGAAATTGTTTATCTACAATGGTGTGTTCAATTCTTCCACTCTTTTATCCCCTGACGTTTGCATAATCTTCCATAATCTTAATCAGCGATAATGTAGATATGACTCCACAACATGTTACATTTAACAGAAATGAAAGGTGCTTAAGGCATGGGGCTGGGTGGGGGGGGGGCTTCCACCTCCTCCAAGCTCTTAAGTCACTCTCCTGCTCCAACCCATGAGTTACTCACTGAGCTAGCTCCTGCCTCGCTTTTTCAAATGCTAATGACGAGCAGCGCTGAAAGCCTCAAATTGGGCCATGCAATTCAGCCTGTGGTGTTTGGTGAGGCCCTGCTCATGTTGGAGACCGTGGTCTTTCCCCTGCCCCCCCCTCCTAGTCTTTTGTGTGCTGCGGTAATAGGCACAGATGTTCCTCTTGCCTCACACAGGGCCACTTTCCCCTAATCGCCACCTTGTATGCGGACGCCTTTCACCTGCCCCAGCAGCTCTCTCCTTTTCCCCCTCTCTCTCTCCAATTCTCTTCCTCCCAACCCCCCCCTTTCTCACTCTCTTTCTGTGTTTTTTTTCTTTCCATCACTCCCCCGACCACTGTAAGAAGGCCTTCCCTGATGCCCCCCAAATTTCAGACTCTACTTCTCGGGCGCCTGATTGTTTAAACATTGAATTGTGGAGATGTAGAAAGGGAAGGCAAGAATAGGGTGGATGTAGGGTGTATAAAGAAGCCGGGGTGATTTTTCTTTGTGTGTGTGTGTTTTGGGAATGGGTTAAAAAAGGAGATGGGCGAGCCTCTCCTCGCTCCAGCTGGAGAGAATTTGGAACATAATACCCTTGTAGCAGCTCAGCCAAACCTCAATGCTGATGGTGCATTTAGGCTGCCTCCCTATATTGGGCTAGTGGATTGAGGAGCGGGGGGGTGGGGGTTTCTACCAGGCTTAAAAATTGGACCGAAGTGCAGTTTGCTTCATGGCCCCTGTGGTGTAGTGTGATTTATCGTCTTGCTTTCAAACTGAGTGTGGAAATGTGTCAAAATTTGGTCTCTGTGGGGACTTTGGGGAAAAAAAGTCATATTCCTCTCACTGATGTTTTTCCTGCGAAATAAATTTGATAAGTATCTTAAACACCTTGAAATGAGACCATGGCAGGTGCCAGTGCAGTGTAATGGCACAATTGCTATGAGTTATGTTAGAATTCAAAGTTGGAAAAAGACACTTTTATGTAGTAACATTTAATAAATAGCAGCTAAAAACACCTTATTACTACAGAAGATCATATTACATCACATTTTCTTTTCACTTTCTGTCCGTCTTATTCTCACTCTTTGTGACACCCATTGAGGCCTCACAAACATGTAGATATACATTTACAAGGCTTCCCCTTTCAAAGGTGTGGGCTTATTTTCACAGCTTAATAGCACTGCCTGTATTTATAGTATGGTATGTGCGCTACATTGAAAATCAGTTGTTATCCTCAGTCTCCAGAAAGAACCTGACTTTCCCCAGTTTGGTAGATGATTGGAGCATTAATGCACAGATAAAGAAGAGCTGCAGTTGAACAGCCAAGGATTAAATCAATGGATTCTCTTTGGTGGCTTAGTATAGTGAGGATCGGCTTCATACTGTATTGCTGTTGAGGGAGAGAGACTTCTAAGAAATGCCAGTCGGAGGCCAAATAATTGATCATTACTGTGCATGGCACTATAGCGGAACCAAGGGATTTTAAAATGAATGTAGTTTTTCTGTCCTCCAACACATATTCATTTAATGCAATATTTAGCCTGTGTCAAGTTGAGGAAGTGATGATTGCTTAGAGAGCAGAGTGGGAGAAAGAGTGAGAGTCTTATTTTTTTTGTTGTTGTGATGCTGTGCGCAGCGCATCTGACACTTTTGTGATATATCTTGACAGTTTTATGGTTCAACAGAGACCTCTTCATTGCGCATCATACTCTAATCATAACTTAACCATGACCTTGGCCTAGCTTAGGTGGCAAAAGGAGGCTGTAACATTGCTTATGATGCAACACAAGATGAGATAAGAGCTCATGGAGGTCATTGATTTGGTTTTTCACACAGATGCTCTCTCTCTGCTTTTCTCTCAGCTAAATCCCAAAACAAACATGAATTGAAGAAAAAACTTGCTCGATTTCATCTGAGCACTGAGATCAGTGTTACAAAATAACATGACAAAATAGTGTGAGCTTTACTGAAGTTGATGCACTTAACGGTCCAGTATTCAGCAGCTCCCAAACACACACACACACACACACACACACACACACACACACACACACGTGCTATGGCCAGCATATTCAGTGCAGTGTGATTATTCAGCCTTTCGTCAGCTGTTTGATTGCTTCTCTCAAAGGGCAAAGCCCTGCAGTAGCTTGCATGCACGATAATTAGTGTTGTGATTGTACTCAATAACCACGGGTGCCTGTCTGCAAGAACCCATAGGCCACTTTGGTCAGTTTGACTTGATGCACACCAGAGGAACTTGGACTCACTGAGCCAATCAAGCGAATTATTGCAGGTTACAAGGGTTTTGATGATATATTTATGCAGCATATGTATGACAAGACTGCTGATTCTGTTAAAGCAACAACAGCCGTACCTTCCATCTGCTGAATAGTCTGATTCATATTCTGCGGAGGCCTGAAACTTCCAAGGTTGTAATATAAAACATTGTCATCTGATCACTTTTCACATGCTCAGTTAATTAGATTTACCTCTCTCATACAGTGTTTGCAGCTCATTATTTGGGATTGAATTTCATAAACTGGATTGTTCAAGGATTAACTAAAGATGCAATTTGTAAGCTTTTCAGGTAACATCGCCCCTCGTGTGCATTCATCCTGTCTGTGCCTGTAGCTACTTTTTGCTAGCTAACTGACCGAACAGCTTCGCTACACACAAGATGTGTGTCAATATTTGACCATGTTCCTCCAGTAGAAAAAAAACAAAACATTTGTTTGTGTGGTAGACAACAGATTCTGAAATCGCTGCAGTGTGGAAAAATACTGTTTAATACAGGGGGATGTTCAGTGATATTTCAAAGCATGTCTTATTCATGTTTAACATCAATATTCAGGGCATTTTAAGATGTATTTAATAGAAAAGGTAGAGAACATAGTGGGGATGGATCAAGGATCTAAAGCATAATAAAATTTAAAAAAAATTCACTGAAAAGGAAGGGAAAGCATCGTCCACTGTGCTTCACAGGGACAAATTTGCATCGTGTGATTAGGTGATCGACATATTTCTCTGACATCCTTGTGTCAGACAGCACATTTGCAAAGTCTTTGCAGGCCTTAATGAATATTGAGTGGTCTATCTCTTTTGCCTCCCAATTAATGAATAGATGTTGGTAATTATTTGACCAATGCCTCTCTCTCATGACATGTCCCATATCCATCACTAAGTTAAAAATAAATTAAAATCAATACAGCTGGCAGACTCTTAGGACAGTGTCAGTGCTTCCTATGGAGGGACCCATGCAGGTCTGAATAATAGCTATTGATCCTCCTTGAGGAATATTCTCTTTTATCACCTCCCCGCCTCTACATGCACACAAGCACACGCACAAGATAAGTGTTTCTTTTCCCTCTTTTCTCGTAGTTACATACATTGGCAGCCGCTGACAAAACCTCATCTTGTTTGTTCTTATCGCCCTGTCCCACGATAAAGAATGCAAAAAGATCAGAAAGTCGAAAACAAAGAGGCAGAGCTGTTGCCGATAAAAGCTGGCACGGTTGTGATTTATATTTCAAACGACTCCCTCTCCTGTCCCTGTGCCTCTGTCCCCTGTGTGGTAGTTGGCCATTGTATAAACAGCTCCTTGAAAAACAAATGGGTCCCTAAATCGTTGTAAAGAGCTGTTGCAGCTCGATCCGACCGGAGGCCCAGGGAGAGAGGGGACGGGAGATAACGTGTGTCAGCAAACATTGACTGGGCTTTATCACAATGAGGTTTCTGTGTTGGAGGAACTAAGAGGCTGGCCAGCTAATCGTCCTCCACAGAGAGCACACATTCCTACAGGTCAGGGCTCAGGGTTATATGTGTGTGTTTGTGTGTGTATATATGTGTTCAGAAGGACTTTTGGTATGTTTATGCTCAGGCCGATTTGGCGACTCAGAGAAAAATGCAATTTTGTCAAATTTTTTTCTCTTCCTTCTCCACTCCTCCCTCCTGTCTCCACACCGTCGGCTAACTTTGGATGCTGTGACCTGCGATAAGCCCGACGGAAAAGCGGTGTTTGCAGTTATAACTGTGATGACTATTTGTTTACCCTTATCTAAACTGTGTGATAAATCACAGATGAAAAGTAACATCTGGTGTGGTAGGAGTCGACGAGGAGAGGAGTGTTTTTTTTTTTTTTTTTTTAACGGAGGGGTCACTCTCAGCTGCCGGGGAGAGGGTGAGAGTTTACTGCTCAAGGACAGACCAGGGAATTAAGTTTCACACAAGCATGAAGGGGTTTACTCTTTTAACAAACGACATCCGAGGAGAAAGGCATACTAAAAGCACTCAGGGTGATTCCGCTTCAGCTGTGAGGTTAGCCCGGAGGCATCTTTTCATCTCGGTTCATGACTCGGGATTTTTACCCCTTGTGTGCCTTTAAGTGTTTTCTGCTCTCTTATTCTAGGGCACCAGTTCTGAACTGTTTCATACCTCAGTGCAATAACACCACATCTGCCTCCCTGCTTGTTCACCAAGATCCACTCAACTGCAGTTACAAATTCTAGCCAACAGATGTCAGACTTTCCAGTTGATTTCCTTTTTAAATATTGGTTTGAAGAAGCAGTGCTGTCAGTGCATTCAAATCCACAGCCTCAAATGCTGAGATTTAGAATTTGCAATGCAGAAAACATGCTGGTCCAAGATTTACTTTGATATACATCATGTATGTTAATGTAATTCTTTATTGATCCCCTCAGGAGAAAGTCTCTTTTTGCTTTGTCCCACTGGGGAGGTCAGAGTGTGGGGTCAGATACAGCATAACCCCCCCACCTCACCCAGAGCTGGTAGGGACTCAGTGTCTTGTTCAATGACACTTGCATGTGACAAGTGACACTGACATGTGGGTTTGAACCCTGGTCATGTGGTTGAAAATAGCCTATGGATTATGCCACCTTGCCATCACAGTTATACAGGGAAATGAACAACAAAACAAACAAAAAAAAACCAATCAGTGGTAGTGAATGTAACATGTTACAGTAATGTTACACTGTGTTTCCTTAGAGGGGTCAACACTGTCCTATCCTTAAAAAATATTGCTATTCACTCTTTGCATTGCGTAATGCCAACCGTTTAATCCTGTTTAGCCGTCAGGCCTGTGATAGCTCCTGGGGAATGGCTGCTATCCTTACCGTATTTATCCAGTGATGACAGATTAGTGGGCGTTAAATGCACTTCACATACAGTAGACATCGTCCCGAATTGGTACAGCGAGTTTCACAGAGGGAGGGAGGGCTCAGACACAGAGCATCTTTTTGTTGTCAGAAAAGATGAATGAAAATCCACTCACAGAGTCGGCTGCATACTGGAACAAGATAATTCTTGGCAATAAGTCTCAAAGTGAACACACATAATTTAGTGCCAATGCACACACAGATAGATAGATAGATGTACTGTTCTTGGTGACTGCTGCATCTGAAACCCTATAGCGCGTTTACCGTGCACATATTTCAGGGGTTTGCATGGCAGCTGTTGGTTTTGCATGCTGTGAGGGTTTAAAAGGTTCCATCATGGAGTTGTGCGCATATGCTGTTCAATCACTATGAAAAAAGCTGTTGGGATAATGCTCATGAGCTCACACACACACACACACACACACACACTAAATAGCTGAGCGTGCAGGGTGAGTCTGTTCCTTCCAGGCAAGGGCTTGTCTGAGAATCTAAGGCAGGCAGGAAGGCACAAGGTGGAGACCTCTTCAGATCTGGCTGCTATTAACAGTCTTGTGATCTGCTCATGTTTACCTACTCTCACAACACTGGTACTTGGGGCTGTGTGGAGCATGGGACCCGGGGCCCGGCCTCTTTGAAGTGAAGTTGATCCCTCAGACTACGCTCTTGGTAATTGCACCTTCTCTCTTCTCTCTTTCTCATCTTTGACCCCCCCCCCCCCTTCATTTTTATTTATTTCATTTTCTCACCGAGATGAGATTTGAAGGATGCAGATGGGGAGCTTTTACTTTGATTGTATGCCTCTTCATGTCTCTGCTCTGATCTGAACCAAATAAAACAGCAAAGAGTAAAATATATACAGTATTTCTAAATGCTCAAAGGTATTTTTTGCAATTTAAGTGGAAAAACATCTTAGGTATAAATGAAATAGTGAGGAATTTTCATGTGAGGGAGCTTATTGGCATTGCTGATACTGGTCATATACTGTTGTCACACTCCCTCTCTTTTTTTCTCTGCTGCCAAGCTTAAAAATCATGTCTTTCCTCTATAATTCACTCTACCAGATTTAGATTATCATAATAGAAAAGTGGAAGCAAAGCAACGTGAGCAGACGGAGCATAAAATGTCCATGTTAAGCACCAGATGACAAAAAAATGCCATTTGTTTGTGCACTTACTGTCTGTCGATAAAGTAGCCGTAATGACACTTGATTTGAATTTGTTTCATTTTTTTTTTCTTTTTTTTTTCCATAGATGTTTACTCCTTCCACTGTCACTGACATGTGCTGTGTTCAGTGGCGTGCAGCGTGGAACACCTGTGTGTTGTTGTAATTACTTTGATTATACCTACTATGGGGTATTACAGCAGTCTGGCGAGAGGGTCCAATTTAACCTGCAGTGAATTTCAATTCTAACTGAAAACAAGAGAAAAAATTGCTTTCTGGAATATTTCATCAGCGGAGAGATTTTCATATGGTTACATGCTGTGCGTTCACGTGTGTTTGTGTGTGAATATAATAAGCAACAGGGATGCATATTGGACTGTGAAGTTCAATGGTTGTTCTTTCCTTTGCTTTTGATCAGTTTGCCGTGATGGGTATTGGTCTGCATCCAGACATATGACAGGCCAGGGGGCCTCATTGGTGAAGCCTGCTCTCCCAAAAGATGCCAGGTGCCTGATTCGGAACAAATGCTCACAAACAGAAACACAAACACACCAGAGGGACCCCGTGTGTGCATTCCTCTCTTTGACTAGTAGAAGGGTAAGGTTGGCAGGTATTGGACTGCGTTGAAGTAGAACGAGCAGCCATGGGCATCTCCCGGTTCATGACGCTAGTCAAAAAACTGACAAACCAAAGCTGCTTTTTATTCTGCTGCTACAATGTAAATTGTGCTTCCTCCTGTCCCTCATGCAATCACACCAGACCCACTAACTGCACAGACAGTGGTTTGGATTCCCTCTCTTTCTCCCTTGTTCTCTCTTTTCCTGTCTGTCTCTAGCAGTCTTTATTTGATGAGGACTACAATATTTACAGTATATATAGTGTGTGTGTGTGTGTATATATATATATATATATATATATATATATATATATATCTCCGTCTTGCTCTCCCTGTCACTCTCTCTCTCTCTTTCTACTCTGCTCCCCCTTGTCTAGTTAGAGGGCAGATATACCTTTCTTGCCAGACAGGAGAAACCTATACTTTATCACTGCCATATATGGGGAAAGGTATTTTCTCCCAAAGGGAAAACTGGCATGCAATTATAATGTTCTAGCTGCCCCAAACATCCCTCTCAAAATATATTGCATCCTGTTTTTAACTTACATGTACATGAGTTTATGATCTCTTACATGGCACCACAGTGTTGCATGTCTACTGTGGGTGTTTCCCTTTATGTTTCCTTATGGTTGATTTACTCAACAGGGCAAAGCACTAAGGCTATATAAATTGACCTCCAGTTTTTTTTTTTCCACCAGCTGTGAAAAGTAATTTTAAGAGAAAAAGCAGTGCTTCACAATGACAGTCAGAATAAATGCTTTTGCCAGGACAAGATGGATTGAACACAGCTTTTGTAATTAAAAAATATTTCACTTCTAAACAATGTTGCCTTTACTTTCATGTGTGTTTCATCCATATAAATATTCTCACAGAGATAGTTCAAACACACCTGTGATTAGTTGTAGTAAATTGCAGACAAATAAATTGAACGAGTAAATGCACAAAATTACAGATGACAGCACTTTGAGATGTCTGGAAGCAGTTTCTAAGCCCTGCACACTGCTGCAGTGTGCCGTTCATACTAGCCGGCTCTCTACCATCAGAGTGGTAAAGTGGGACAGATGTTGAGGGTTAGAGAGGCCCCAGTGGGATATTGAGAATGATGGGGTTGGCAGGGAGTGCAGGACAATGAAGGGAGGAGACGGAGAGGCCAGGGTTCTCCTTTCACTACACCTGACCCAATCCTGCCCTGGAACCTGTTCATCTGAAATGAAAGAAAGGTGCCCTTTTGTCGTGCCCAATGCTAATTTACATTTACATTCAGAACAAGGATTCCCAATATGCCTCGTGAGAATGAAGAGAGACAAGGCTTCGAAATGCTTGTGAAACCAATGAGGAGTGTGGGTTTCAAACATTTAAGAGGCGCTTGTGTAGAATAACATCCCCTAGAAAGATGGGAGCCGAGAGCTTCAAAGTGAGAAGACATAAAAGTGCATTCTGAAGCGTCCAGTTATCAATTCCTGATTCATTGAGGGATTGGATCAATAACTGTCCTCTTGAATTTCAGGACAAGCCTTTGAAGTGAGCAGTGGGGTTACATTAGGCACATAATACTGTATGTTTTGTTTTTCTGGAATTGCTGCTCCACAGACTTTATAAACCAAGTATCAAACTTCACAGGTTTTTATATTCCCAACAGTCCTCCAAACATATCTAATAAATGCAACATCAGTTACTTCAGTGTGGATGTCTGTTTGAGCTTGAGGTTCAAATTTCAATGAATTCATAGTAATAGAAATGGATGCTCTAGGTTTTACTGATGTACTGTATAACTTTTCTTTTTGTGAATAACAAAAAGCATGGTGTTTCTTTGGAGGAAAGGCACTGTTTTGTCAGATTGGCATTCAAGTTATTGCCGGATGCTGCATAATTGTAGGCTGCAGCTGCCAGAGCACGGCAGACCTTCCATTGGTTTTACATTTTATGAGAGTTTACATACGCTATGTCTCTTCAAGTGGAAAATTGTTTTCTACATGATGCCAACAGGTGGACTCATTAGAGAGTCAACATAATCAGGAAATCATTCCTCTCTGCAATTAGAAATATTGATCATTTACATATTATCCCGAGCCATGGTTGAGTTTATTGTTTTACTCACCAATGTTTCTGAACTGCAGTCAGGACTGGTGTTATAAACATGGACTGTGCTTAGTCTTAGAATGAAAATGTGAACATAAAAAAAGGAAGAGCAGTTAGGCTAGATTTATTTTATGTCTCTGAAAATATGTTTTAGAATTGTTTTCTCCCAAAGAAATAGTGAAAATGAAAACTGCCCACATTGTCTATGGATAGAGACATAGTAAATAAATTACATTCACCTTCATTGTATTGCAGTGTCAGAGGTGGTTATCTCACTTTGACTACAGCATATAAAACCAAATCTATCTGTGTGACTAGATACTGTACCATTAATGAAAAAAAAAATTATTATTATTACATGGGTGAGCTGACACTTTGATGATACCATGATGAACAGTTATAGATGGTCTTGATTGATAAATCTGCTTCAAAATCTTGATTTGAAAATGTTCATCTATCCACCTTGGAAGTGGTAATGTGTCACATTGTGCTTTGCATTTGAGCAAATATTTGTCTAGCTTTACAGAATAATGTATAGCGTTAAAGACTTCCGTAGCTGGAAGAATACTTTTCCCAGCAACAGCAATGTATAAATATACATATGCAATATGATATCATGCATACATATAATGCACAGTAAACATTTGTTTTTTTATGTAATTACACTACATATACATTACGAAGGATTTTCATATGAACTTCTTCTAACAAACTTTAATGAGGATCAGAAAGTCTTTGGTATACAACCAAACTGTTTTTATACCATATATGAGGTTTGATAAATCAGATTTAAACAAGATCAGTCCAGTTTTCCTTGACGTGGATTTAATATCATGTATAATAATAATAATTAGAATTAATTAATAAATACTTATTATCATTATTATTATTCCAAATTATATTATTAATAGAATATATATAATATAGTTTGTTATAAAGGTATGTTCATATTTCAGCTTCCAGCCCAACAAAGCAAAAATCAGCTTAACAAGTGATCACTTGTGAAGAATGCAATGAATGTTAATAACTTAATATGGGTATTATCTTACTGATACGTTAAGCATCATTTCTCTTGAAAGTGAATGCTGCTTTTGAATGTTAGAAACATCAAGCTACTGCTACAACACAAAGAAAGCTAACTGAAGATAAAACTGCAGGAAACTTTACTCCAGCGATCGCCATTTTAATCCGATTTCTGCGACGGATGTGGTGGTGTCAGGCCATATGACCTCCTCATAAATGTCGACGAGTGTTCCCAGCTTTGTTCGAAATTTGTCGTACACTATGTGAACCAATCAGGACAGAGACTTTTGATTTGTGTTTACTATGTGTTCACTGTAGCTGGCGGTAGCAATCTAAAGGTAGGAGAAAAAAGCAGAAATGGAAAAAATAAAAAAATGGGTCGGCCACATAAAGGCAATAGATATAGATTACATTTAAGATTGACGTCCACAGTAATGGTGAAATCTCTTTAAATCCTCAGTCGACATCCAATGAGAAGGACAACCGCCTGTGTGATTCCTTTCCCCTGTATACACCTTTCAAATGGTTTATTGTAGTCCTCATCAAATGCTAATATATTTGTCAGAAATCATTCACTCATAAATGCTAAGAAAATACATGCAAAATAAAAATGCAGTTCCATGTGCATTACTGATACTAGTACATGGGTAAGTGTAATGATAGTGGCCTTTATCTGCAACTAAGGTAATAAGGTAAACAGCTCTAACGTCAATTGTTGTGGTCTGGACAGACAAGGGTCGAGTTTCCATGGTCACTTCCACCATTTCTGTCTTCCAACCCCAATGGCTTGCAGATGTTGACCAAGGCTAAAGGTTGGCTTGGGGCATTTTAGTTCACTGCACTTTGTTGTCTACCTCTCACTTTGTGAACCAAACCTCTCTGGCCTGGCCTCCCGGGTCAACCACAACACTGACTCGCTCCCAGCTTGTCAACGTGTCAGGGTGCGTGCAGGCGTGCTGGAGAGGATGGAAGGAGAGAGACAGGCACATGGAAGGCTTGCATGTTGGGAATATGGTGGTTGAAGACTGTTCACATTATGCTCTGCCTAAAGAAGAAAAAAAAAAAAGCAGTCCAGTGGAAATGAAATGACCCCTCTGGATCTGCTGTCATGTGACATCTTTGTTTTCCAAGCCTGCGATCCAACCAATATGTAGCTCCAACCTATTCCTGTAGCATTTCCTCTCTTAATCTATTGTTGGTTATTGCTTTGGCTTGAAAATTAATTAATTACAGTACTATACATACATGACAGCTATGGATCATCATGTAAATGCTCCCACTGCAGCTATGCAAACCCTGCATTTTGTTGCAACCCTAGTATAATCGCTACATGTCTAAGCAGACGCATTAAAACTGGTCTCACAACAAGTCCTGTTGTTCTGCTTCAACTGAAAGCATTTTCAGCGTCACATCACATTTGATCAGTGAGCAAAGGAGACACCGCACCTTTAAAAACATTCCTTTTTTTTAACACTTCTCTTCTTGTGGGCTGAAGCAGGGATTTGAATCACGTAACATTTAAAGAGGATTTTCACCACAGGGAAAACAATCCTTTGGCTTGAAAATTAATTAATTACAGTACTATACTGTACATGCATATAGTCAGTCTTTTTGAATCTGTTTAAACTTGTGCTATAATAAGTTCGGGCCTCTCATTTGCACCACAGTCATGCTCAGCACAGACAGATGTTGTCCTGGCCTGTAAGGACAGATGTACTGGTGGACTTCACCAATGTTTCCCCTCTTTCCATACAGTTTAAGTCACTGTCCAAACAGGATTAGTGCCAACTTGTGTGTGTCAAAGCAATTACAACAATGACATCAGCGTGGTTTGGGGGTTATGGCTGCTGGAGTGTAAATATCTGCGGAGATGAACGCCTACTAGCTCTCAGTTGTCACCACCCACTCTCCACTCTCCATCTGCTCCTTTTCCTGATGCGTCAGATTGGACATTTTTTTGAACAAAAGATGCACCAGTCCATCAGAGTCACGGGAGTTTGAGCTGCTGGGTTGATTAAAGATGGCCGTCATCAGCAACCCCTATTCGGTGCTTTATTTCCAGACTAGCAAATGCATTTCTATGGTGTGAACAGTTTTCTCTTATCTGATTCAGCAGACAAATAGACATATTTATGACATTTATGATGTAGCCTAAAGATAATTAAATGGTCAGGAATTAATGAAAAATAGCCTTGTTGCTCTTTATTTTTTACTTCTAATGAGGAGAAAAACAACAATTAGAAACTTAAACATGTGGTGCATATCCAGCAGAAAACAACACCAGCACACATATATGGATCTACAGCATTTAATGCTATCAGAAACTTCAGAATATGCCTTTTTTCCCTCTATGCTAATCTAACGTTCTTGAGCGTTCATGCGGTGTAGTAGAGGACTGAAGCATTCCTTGATATATTCTGTGGGGGAAGTAAGTTCATCACTTGATGAAAAATGAATTGTTGAAAAAAATTACCTTGAATGTCCTGGACAAATACATCCATAAGCCACTTACGTAGATAAGCTAAGTGGCAAACGTTACTCACTCCGTTTAATATGCCTCACTGGTGCTCAGAGAAAGAGGGAAAGCAGTACAGATATGACGTACCCTCTTGCTCCCCCTCATTAATCTTAATAAAACAATTGACCCCTGAATAGCTTATTCCTGCCCTGCACCATTAGGCTGCATGACCAAGGCTTTAAATATTAAGCAGGCTTTGTAAAATTTGATAAAATGTTTAGTAAATGGCATAAGGCATGGAACACTCATGGGGTTTTTCTTTTACCCTTGTGTTGTAAATGATAGATATGTTTTTATTAGGCAGAATGCTGTTTTAAGCAGCATTGTGGTATTGATATTTGCCTTCAGCTTGCATGATTTAAGATGGCAGATACATGCAAGCCTATCAGGCTTTTACCTCCACTACCTTTCACAGCTAACTACTCTGACATAATCTAGCAGTGAATTTTCATGATTTAAAAAGACAGTGACCATGTGAGCTTCACTCACTGCCTGCAAGGATACACAATTTTTCGTCTGTGTAATGCTGCACTATATTTGCCCTTTTGCCCCTTCAGACTGTGGCGACGGAGCACAGTACACCACACAATATACTGTAATTTGTCTCTGATTAAAATTTCTGCTGAGCTTTGAAGCCCATACTGGTGTTCTGTGCTGAAGTGGTCTTCCCAGTCTGGTAAAAATTGAAAGCCTTTTCATCTCAGAGGGCTTATGGGGTCAAAGGAACACCAAATAACCCTCCCTGTTGTGTTTCTTTTTTTTTTCCTCAGAAGCTTGTAACAAACTGCACCTTTGTCGGACGCGGCCTCTGTCAGGCCGGGACTGGGGGGACTGCCCTCGGGTTCAGGCTTTGGAGACCCTGTCAGTTTCAAAATGGGGTCTGCTTTATTTCACCCTCTGACCTTAGGCCCAAAAAGAGCCACGCAGGAAAAACAGAGAGATATATGATACATCAAGTGCTAGTGAAACTCCACGGCTGGGAAATGAGGAAGCTGCAAACTGCAGAGTGAGCAGAAAATGAAGGAGCTTATTCTAGGGGGATTTTTAACACCACAATTCCTATTTGTGGGTGAGTCGAGGTTGCTACATTGTGAGATTGAAGGCAAGAGGTTTTGCCTTTTGATAGTTATTCCATTGCTACACACGGTAAAGAAATGTATTGTTGCAATAGATTTCTGTAAATAACCTGATATGAAAGTGAGGTTGTCTGTCACAAGCTTTGCATATAATTTGCACCTTCCTTACTTTCAATCATTTACAAATAAATAAATAGATAACACTGAAACAGAAATGAGGTAAATTCATTAAACAGTGATGGGAAACTGAGTGGTATCCAATTTTCTTTAAGTGCAAATTTAAAGATAATGAAGTGCAACATTTGATAAGAGCTACAAAAAAGAGAATACTTGTTTGCACCTGAATTGAGATTGACAAAGCCATTACATGTAAGATTTTCTATTTTCTGGGAGCAATTGAAATCCGTGGATAAATTCTCAAGTTTGACTCATCTGCATTAAATGAATGAAATTGATTGACTCGGAGATGTTGCTGCATAGCCAATCAATCTAAAGAGGGACAACCCAGGGGGTGTCCATGGGGATGCGGAGAGGAAGGGCCTCCTATTGTTTTGGGGCCCGGTGTCAGCGAGTCCTTGACCTTGGGGGGGTCCAGGCCTGTGCACTCGGGCCTGGGTGAGAATGCTGGGACAAGGGCTTGGCTCCTCAATATGGGAGAGCCAGGCTTTCAAGCTCAGGGTCACGGGGTCAGCATCAATGCTCAGGAGTATTAATGAGTGACCTTCGGAAAATGGTGGAGGAGGACGGAGGGATGAAGGAAGGAGGTGAATAAAAATGAAGGAAGGGGTGGACGGGGTGAGTGGCAGAGAGAAAACTGTAAAGCCCTGAGAAAATGGAGGCTGAGACCTGTTTCTCCAAGATAACAGAGATTGGCCTATGAAAATGCATCCATCACAAGGCCACTAAGCCAGAGCCTTTTGTGTGTCCATGTCGGCTGAGCGCGAAGGCTGGGGGGATGGGGGAGGGGGAT